>PITA01006776.1:0-17761 GCA_004023965.1 Spilogale gracilis
GACATATTCTTTGGTTTTATGATTCAAGAATTTTACTATTATGTGCCTGGAAGTTTTTCTGGCCTCATTGATCTTGGGGGGTGTCCTCTCTGCTTCTAGGACATGAACATTTGTTTCATTCCTCAGATTTGGGAAATTTTCATCCATGATTTGTTCAACAATATTTTCTAGGCTTCTCTCTCTCTCAATTCCTTCAGGGTTTCCAATAATTCTGATATTGGAGCGTTTCATGGCATCATTCATTTCCCTTATTCTGTTTTCTTGGGATTTTAGTTGTTTGCTCCAAGACTTCTCTTGCTCCTCCTTCCTATTCCGTGAGTCTTCTAGATCACTGATACGATCTTCAGCTTCACTTACTCTGGCTGTTAGCACATTTAAATTAGATTGCACTTAAAATCTTAAAATAGATCGTCTAAAGCCTTTCTAACCTCAGCTTTCACTTCTGTTACTATGGCTTCCACTTTGAGACTAATGTTCTTTTCTAAATTGACTATTATTTGGACTATTACTGCCCTGAATTCCATATCTGTCATATTGTTTATGTTCATTTCCAGTAATTCTTTGGCCGAGGTTGCAGTCTCAGGGTTCTCATTCTGTTGGGTGTTCCTTCTCCGAGTCATTGTGGCGAGGAGTGGTTGAGGGGGTGTATGACTAAATATATCAGCCACAATCTAGGTGGATTGGTCGTTGGAGGGTTTTGGAGCAACCAGAGTTCACCACTGAAAAGGGAGGAGAAAGAAAAAAGAAAACGGAAAGGAGGAAGCAAGAAAAGACACCCCTGCCAAAGCGGGGCCCGGTGATAGGATTTGTATGGTACAAAGCTGTTACAGGGTAAAGAAAAGGGTTATCAAGGGTAAATGAAGAGATCAAAAAGCAAAGCCCAACCTATATGACCCCCAATACCAGTACTTATATAGTATAGAAGTAAAGACAATTACACAGACACAGTGACAAACTAGAGTGGGAAAGTGAGGGTAGATACTCCTTGTGGGCAAGGGATGCGTTTCAGACGCTCCCGAGTCTGTCTTGTTGTTATTGTTGGAGGAGCCCACTTTCAAAAGATATAGGGGGATTAGAACTGGTTGTATGTAGGGGTAATATTGAATAGGGATGTAATATTGAAGCTTGTATCTACATGTACACATAAAAGAGAGAATAAAGGAAAGAGGAGAGAAGAAAGGGAAAAACAGAGAGAGTGAACAGGGAAACAAGAGGGAACAACAAAAACAGAAAATACAGGTGTCCATTTAAAAGAATTTCAGGGTAAAAAAGAGAAAAAAAATAGAAAAAAATAAAATAAAAAAGAATAAAAAATATATTAAAAAAAGATTAAAAAATGTTATGGGGTGTTGTATTGGGTATCACGTTGTGATAAGAAGGGGGCTAAAAATTGAAAGAAGAAAAACCGTGAGAATGTAATTTTAAGCTTAAAGTGGAAGCTTTATAAATAAAACTAGAAAAAAGTTTAAAAAAAGTAAATAAGTTGGAAAACTTTATCAATGAGTTGTAGAGCTTTTGGTACTTGTAGTCAGTGCCAGGAGTTTAATAAATTGCCTTTCCCCCGATTTGGGGTTTTGCATTGGAATGTTGTCCTCCTGAGCTTCTGGCTTGCTCTCTGGGGGCAGGGTGTGCCGTTCCCTTTCAGTCCTTCTACCTAGGCTGAGTCTCTCGGCCCCCTTGCTAGAGGCTGGTCTCCATGGTAACCAGGTTATCAGGTTACAATTCTCTGGTAGCGGAGCATTGTTCTTTTACGTCTTTTTTCAGCAGTTGAGGAAGTCAGGTCGGGACAAGATGTCTGCGCCCAGACCTCACTCCCAGAGCGAGCCTCTACATAGGGAGGGGCTCTTTCCAGCCTCCTGGTTGGCAGTCTGTCACAGCCGGGCTGGTGCAGACGTTGTATTGATTTCTGCCCCCACCCCCGCTTGTCGTTTCACTCCCGCACCTCAAAGCCACAACTCCTTTTGGATCGTGCGATTTTGTCTGTGCCCTGGGACCTGGGGCCTCTCCGGTCCCACGCAAGTCTGTAAAAACGCCTTCCCGGGGGGGGGGGGGGTCTGTGCGCGGCCCACGGTGTGGAGAGAAACTGGAGAAAAGGGCAGCGGCGTAAAAATAGAATCCACTCCCGCTGCTTTTACAGCAGCTGCAGTGGCTCTCGCGGCGGCAGCGGCGCGGGGGCCTGGCGGGCTGCGGCGGCGCGCGGGGGGGCCGGGCGGCGGGAAAAGGAATAAAAATTTCAAAAACGCCTTCCCTGGGGGCTCTGCGCACGGCCTATGGTGTGGAGAGAAACGGGAGAGATGGGCAGCAGTGCAAAAATAGAATCCACTCCCGCTGCTTTCCCGGCAGCTGTGGGGGCTCAGGCGGAGGCGGCTGCACACGGGGCCAGCCCGCCGGGCGGAGGCGGCCCGCCGGGCAGCGGGAAAAGAAAAAAAGGGTTTAAAAAGTCTCCTTGCCTTGCCCCGGGCTCCGCTGTGTTCCCGTTTCTGTCTAGCCCCGATTCAGGCCATAATCTGCTGTTATTCCTCACTCACAGAGCACTTTCGTTTTGGGGTATTTGCTTTCAATGGTTCAGCTCTGCGGGCTTCCTCCCCCACTCCCCTGTCTCTGGGGGCAAGCCTCCAGACCCTCTTATTTGTTTCTACCTTTTTGCCGATGTTCTTTGTCTCTCGTGGCAGTCCAGAAGTGGGAAATATCACATTTCAGGCTGGTTTCATGGGTGTTCACGGTGGTTTTGTAGTGGTTTTTTTGCTGGAATTCAGCTCTCTTCAGGGAACTCCCCGAAATGCGGTCACCTGGCCTTCCGCCATCTTGACTCTCCCTATCTTTATATTCTCATTCCAAAGACTTGCCAGTGTAACAGCAAAGTTATTAGATGGAAGAAACCAAAATGCTTATGCTGCTTCTCCCCTTTCTTCCTCTTTTATTCTGGCTCGTCTTCCTTTCAGGAGATCCTAATGCATGCACTTAATATCTTCTCTATGTATTCCATTATATTCACTTCCTCCCTGTTCGTTTTTATTTCTTTATTTCGATTCCATCTCTCTTATTCTTCCCATTTCTTCTCTATGCTCCTTTGCCTCCCTGTGTCCCTCTTGGTCTTGCTATTATTTCTGTGATGGCTTCACTTCTTTTTTGCCTTTTCTTTCCTGAGCCCCGGTGAAGACACATTTCATTTCTCCTCACCTTGCTGTATCTTTCTTGAAGTCCTGTATCATTGCGTTCTGAATGCACTTTGGGTGCGTGTTGGCTTTATCCACTTGTTTTACTCATGATGGACATGTGGTCACAAGTTTTCCTATGTTGTTTCCTTTTTGACTGCTCATTAGAGGTGAGTGCTCACTGGGCCCACTGTGGAAGAGGTTAGTGTGCACACAGGGATGGGAGGGGAAAGTCATTCATGTCCCAGCCAAGCAGGAGTTTCCCTAAGACACAGGATTTGTGTACGACTTCATCTGACCTCTCTTTAGTTCCAGCCCATAGAGAGCTTATAGCAGTGCAGACTTTCCATGAGCCCCCTGCTCCAGAGCTTCCTACAAATCTGGCTCATGGCATGATTTCTACTTGCTCTCCTTCTCTTACTTTTTGGAAGCCAGGGAGGTACAGAGAAGCTCCCAATGCCAGTCCACACACGTCCATCTGTTTGCAAATGAGACATTTTTTTTGGCTCAACTCCTCTTAGTTTATCACTCATCTTTGCAAAATAAGCTTTCCCAGCCCTTCCTACCCTCCCACATGTACCTCCCCTCAACTTCTGCTGCTTGGGAAAGGCTTGCCACCTACTTTGTCTTGCAAGATTTCAGCCATCTCCTGGATGGGCCAACAATGAAATTGTTCCTCATGGTCTTTGTTGCTTATGACTAATTTCTAGGAATAGAAGGGAGAAATGCTATCTGTATGTCACCACTTTTAAACTAAAAGTACCTACTTAGATGGATTTTTTTTTAACTATGTGGCCCTTTGGTCACTTAAAGGCATTGGGGGGGGAAGCCCTTTTAAAAATTTTCATTTGGGGGAAAAACATCTAATTAAAACAATGTGATACTCAACAGGAAATCAACAGAGAGACCAATAGAAACCTCAAAAACAGTCTTTGATGTCTAGAGCTCAGAAGAATTTAGTGTATTAAAAAAATGGGGGAAAAATATTGGTCAATAAATAATGAAGCTAATCATTAAAGAAAAAAAGAAATTTTAGAGCTGTATTACACGTTATAAGCCAAAATAAATTTAACATATACCTGAAGCACTGAATATTAAAAATGCAATCATAAAAGTACTATCGATTTATAAATATCTTATCTTAAAAAGTATCTTCTAAGAATAGAAGTAATGAAAGACCATCAAGAAAAACTCAAATATGACAACAAACTTTTACACATTAAGAATATCTAAACAGAATTTAGAGTGAAGAAGAAACTGTAAAATACGTGCAAAAGTAATATAAAGGGTCAAAACTGCAATACACAAAGAACCTACTCAAACCACCATGAAAACAAATAACCTAGAGTAAAACTAAATAAAAGAACTAACAATTATCAGAAGAACTATAAATGGCTAATAAATGGAAAGTATCCTTCTTTAGTGGTCATCAATTAAATATAAATTATGCTATCAGTGAGATATTATTTCTAAAAATTGACATTTTAAGTACACTTAAAGTGTATTAAGAGATAGTTCTAAAAAATAAGAGAGAGAAAGAGATAGTTCTCTGACAAAGACATGCTGGCACACTACTCATAGAAAGATAAGCTGGTACAAAGTTTCCAGAAAAAGTTTTATAATATTAATCAATGAAATTTAAGTTAATACTCTTTGCCCCAATGAGTTTCCTTCTTATAATCTTATCTGAAGAAGTGGAAATACACCTAAAGATTAAATACAAAGATACTCAGAAAGGCAATCATTAGCCAATCATTAAAATTTTTCAAAAATATTCAACAGCAAAATTGCGGACACAACAGCTCAAGAACATGTTAACTTGAAGAAAAAAAAGAAAAATAATAAAATGTTACATTCACACAATAAAATTATAATCTGTCATTAAAAATCATGTTGTTGGAGAATCTTTAATGATAGGAGAAAATGCAATATAATTTTAATGAAAAAAGATAAAATAAAATTGCACATAGTCTCATCTCAGTCATGTACAAAAATTTATAGATATAGATCTCTAAATAACAGACTGAAAGAAATGGTTTTATATGTTTAGACAAAGGATTAAAACAGAATTTTGGGTGCCTGGGTGGCTCAGTTGGTTAAGCAACTGCCTTGTCACAATCCTAGAGTCCGAGGATTGAGTCCCACGTTGGGCTCCCAGCTTTGCAGGGAGTCTGCTTCTCCCTCTGACCTTCTCCCCTCTTATGTTCTCTCTCTTTCTCAAATAAATAAATAAAATCTTCCAAAAAATGGAATTTTTAAAAAGATTTATGTATTTATTATTTGAGCGGACAGAGGGAGAGAGAGAATCTCAAGCAGACTCCCCACTGAGCACAGAGTTAAAGCCTAGAATATTCTGGGGGTGCCTGGGTGACTCAGTTGGTTAAGTGACTGCCTTCAGCTCAGGTCATGATCCCGGAGACCCAGGATCAAGTCCCTCATCGGGCTCCCTGCTCGGCAGGAAGCCTGCTTCTCCCTGTCTTGCTCCCCCTGCTTGTGTTACCTCTCTGGTTGTGTTTCTCACTGTCGAATAAATAAAATCTTAAAAAAAAAAAACCTAGAATATTCTGAACTCCTACAAATTAATAAGAAAATCAATAAAATGAATATACATATAAATAGGGAATTCTCATTAATAGAATATATAAAAAAGATACATAAAAAGATCTTCCAACCTCTCTAATAATCAGATGAATAAGAATTAAAACAAAGACACACCACTTTTGGTATATCAGTTTGGAAAAAAATAGATTTGATAATAACAAGTGTTAGCAAAGTATAAAGAAAAGGTTATCTTCATACACCAGAAATATGAAATAGTTAAACCCTTTGGATGCTCTACTGGTTTTGCTGTATTAAAATCAGTGTATTGAGGCATCTGGGGGCTTAGTCAGTTAAGCGTCTGACTCTTGATTTCAGTTCAGGTGGTGATCTCAGGGTCATGAGATTGAGCCCCATACTGAGAGGGGAACCTGCTTGAGATACTCTCTCTCTCCCCCTCTCCCTCGGCCCCTCCCACCCCTCATGCACATGTGTACATGCTCAAATAGATAAACAGTTTAAAAAAATAAAATCTATGTATTTTATCTACTAAATGTAAACATAATCTGACTAAGCAGCCCTACTCTCCAATTATCTCCCCATGAAAAATACTCATACGTGTGCATAAAAATATGTAGAAGGATATTCATTATACCATTACTTGTAATAGCAAAAGAAGGAAGAAAGGAGGGCTAAAACCATATAAATTTCTATTGAGAGGGCAATTACTAAAACAAGCATTTGCATACTATGGAATACTGTGCAACACACAGTGTGAGCTTGATCTGTATGTTTGAACATAATAATATAGCCAAGATATATAACTAAACAAAAATAAGAAAGTATAGATCCATGGTTTGATACCCTTTGTCATAAAACATAAAAAGGGGTTAATACACTATTCATTTTCTATAATTAAATGTAGAGACAGAGGGGAAACAAAGGTCTGAGAACATACATACCACCTCAAAAAGAGTACTTACCTCTGGGGGTGACACTAGAATTGGAGCTGGGTGTGGGAGAAGGCAATGGTGTAGTTTTTCCAAGAAGGGTGTATTTATGCATTATTTGTATAATTATAACTTAAAGAAAAGGAAAATATTGGAAATAAAATATTAACTGTAGTTAATAAAATAAAATATTAACTGTAGAGCTAGATTTATTTTCCTCTTTATTGAATATTTCTCTATTTTCCAAATCCTTTACAATAACTGTGTATTACTTTCATAATAAGAATAAATTTCTCCTCCTTAAATTCAGGGAAAAAAAAGAACAAGGACAAGGATAGACAAAAATCACAAACCCTACAATGAAATATCTTTATGAGGAACACAAGCACAAAGAAGCAACTCTAGAGAGCAAAGAAAACTTAACACATGTGACAGCAGACATTTCAGGGGAGTTTTTCTCTTAATTAAGTCTTTGTGTAGTTAGCAAACTTTTTTGAAAATTCTTCTTTTTCTACAAGTATTAAATAATCTTCACTTCTAAAAAAACTAATTTTACTCTCTTCATAATCGGCAAGATTAAAAATTCATCCATTTGTCCTCATGTGAGAATAATCTAAGTTATTAGGTATCTCTCAGCTAGGCCATGAAGCAATTTTATATTAGTTTTAGAAAGCCAGGTACATACTACTTTGATTCTGCTGCAGATATGATTATGATAATAACAGAAATTGACTCACAGGGTGGCTTATAGTCTGTTCAGAATAGAGGATGGTTTCAAAGCTCAATGGCATAAAGGCAACATAAATTTATTCATAATTTAGTATACAATGTGCTCAATTATCTACTGACCCAGGGACAATGTCTGGGGCCAGTCTTGCTAGTATGATACTTAGTTGTCTTATTACCCCATGAACAAAAAAAGAGAGAGAGAGAAGAAAATCGTCGTCTGCCTGTGACACACAAAATCTCCTCATCCATTCCTATCTCTAAATGCTATAACCAAGCTTCTCTTTGTTCCAGCATTATTCCAAACTGCAATGCACAAGTGTGTGACCAAGGCTCTCTCAGTATGGAGTGCTTCCCATAGTCTCAGTCTCTCTCTCTCTCTCTCTCTCTCTCTCTCTCTCTCTCTCTCTCATCCCCTCCTCATTCTTCAAGCTTCCAGTGCTGTCCCAGTACACAATCTCTTCTCAGACTCTCTCCCCTACTTTCCAACTTCTTCCCACCAAATAAAGTTTCTTCCCTAATTTACAGGGCATAAATTAAGTCTTGCAAATTGTATTTCTCCAACATAATCAGTGCTCTAGTCAATTTTTGACCACTCATCTCTTCTTATCCCTAATTTGAGGGACTGTCTTTGTCCTCCTGCTTTTGTTTCTTTGTATATGTGGATCTGGTTTCTGGGGCTCACTAGCGCCTGCAGGGCATATTGTTATGTGTACAGAATCCAGGAAATAAATCTTAGCAGTTGTGGGAAAAGTTGTAGAAGACATATCTACACAAAATCAAATTTTGTGGAAAAGCTGATAAATTATTTTCATATTACTTTTTTAAAGATTTTATTTATTTGACAGAGAGAAACACAGTTAGAGAGGGAACACAAGCAGGGGTAGTGAGAGAGGGAGAAGCAGGCTTCCCGTCAAGCAGGGAGCCCGATGTGGGACTCGATCCCGGGTCTCCGGGATCATGACCTGAGCCGAAGGCAGTTGCCCAACCAACTGAGCCACCCAGGCACCCCTATTTTCATATTATTTTCCAATTTCCTGCCTCTTGGATATCACTCATTCATTTTAAAACCCTTCTAAGGAGGATGGAAGAGTAGAACCCTAAGTTCACCTTGTCCCTTTGATACAACTAGATAACAGCCACATCAATGTAAATAACCCAGAAAATGATCCAAGGACCGGCCAAACAGATTCTCCACAGTTAAATGTAGAGAGGGGTCCCCATAGAAGAGGGTAGAAAGGGCAGAGAGAAAGTCAGGAGGACATAGACCTGCAGAACTGTCCCCAGATGGTAAGAGAGACACCACAGGTACAGAGTGGGGAGAGAAATAGACTCTCACAAGAAGGAGTCTGCAGAGAGAAGATGAATCCCCATAACATTTAGCTTTGAAAATCAGAGGGAAAAAAATTCTCTTATTTCTTACAATCAGTAGGACTTAAAACTTGGAACTTTAAAAACAGCAGGCTTGTGGGAGAGCCAGGAGCATGAGAGGAAACTGAGCCCCTGCACTTAAAGAGACAGTACAGCAAATAACCCCACAGAGACATAACATGGAAGCGGGAGTTTAAAAAACGTCTGGGGTATGTGGACCAGAGATTTGTTTACTAATCTCAGAGCATGATGGGATCATCGTGATGGGGCAGGGATCATTGGAAGACTTCTCCAGGAACACAAGAGCTGGGGGTACCATTTCCCTCCCCTCCTCCTCATCACAAGCACATGAACACCTGTGGGAAGCAGCCCTGAGCCAACATTCACTACCTAACTTGCTAACAGCAAGACCTGCCCACACATTTTCCTGTGGATCCAGGCCAGTGTATGTCTTGCTAACACCACACATCCAGCCACTGTACTCTTCTGCAGATCCAACCCAACTGCAGGTTCCCTCCCAGCAGTACAGACCTTGCTGGCACTGTGGTCCCCACCCCCTACCCTCTCCTGAGGTTTGGTGCTACTGTATCTCTGTTAAACACCTGGTCTGACTCAACTTAAGCCCAAAGTGGCCTCAGACTGGCCCACTAACACCACAGGAACCAGACACTGCTCACAATTTCAGGCAAAGGGAGCCATTGCAGATGACTGGACTAATGACAAATGGGGCTCAGCCACAATAGTAGTGTGCAGACAACACACATAGGAGACACCCCTGAAGTGCCAGGTGCTGGTGAACAGGGGACACTGAAGCACAGGGCATTACAAGACATCTTCTTTATAAGACCACTATTTTTACTCACAGAAGGCATAGCTGACTTTTCTAACACAGAGAAACACAGTGAGTTAGAGAAAATGAGGAGACAGAGGAATACATTCCAAATGAAAGAATAGGACAAAAATCACAGCAAGAGACCTAAACAAAACAGAGATAAGTAAAATGCCTGATAGAGAATTTAAAGTAATGGTCATAAAGATATTCACTGGACTTGAGCAAGGAGTGGAGAACCTCAGAAAGACCCTTAACAAAGAGATAAACACACACACACACACACACACACACACACACACACTTAAAAAGACCCAATCAGAGATGAAGAACTCAATATCTAAATTTAAAAATAGACTTCATGGAATAAATAGTAGACTAGAGGAAGTAGAATAATGAATCCATGACCTGGAGAACAGAGTAATGAGAAGCAATAAAGCTGAATAGGAGAGAGAAAAAATCAACAATTAAAAATGAAAACAGACTTAGGGAACTCAGCAATGCCATCAAGTGTAATAACATTCATATTATACAAATTTAACAAGGAGAAGAGACAGAAAAGGAGTAAAAATTATTTGAAGAAATAGTAGCTGACAACTTCCAAAATCTAGGAAAGGAAACAGAAATCCAGATCTAGGAGGCACAGAGAACCCCCAACAAAATCAACTAAAAGAGGTCCACACCAAGACGCATAATAATTAAAATGGAAAAGTGTAGTGACAAGAGAGAATTTTAAAAGAAACAAGAGAAAAGAAAACAGTTATATACAAGGGAAACTCCATAAGGCTATTAGCTGATTTTTCAGCAGAAACTTTGAAGGCCACAAGAAAGTGACATTATGTATTCAAAGTGCTAAAAGACAAAAACCTGCAACCAAGAATACTCTATCCTGCAAAGGCTATCATTCAGAATAGAAGGAGAGATAAAGAGTTTCCCAGACAAACAAAAGTTAAAAGAGTTCATGATCTAGAAATGTTAAAGGAGAATCCTTTGAGTGGAAAGATCATAAGTAGGAGTAAGGAAAGTAGGAAACATAAAGGCAGTAAAAATAAGCATATTTATAAAAATCAGTCAAGGAATTCATAAAACTAAAAATGTAAAGTATGACACCCTATACTAAAATGTGGGGTATAGGAGTGAAGAATAGTTTCAAATTAAGTGATCATCAACTTAACTGCTATATGCATATCATATATAAACCTAATGGTAACTAAAAATCAAAGACCAGTAATAGATATGCAAACAAATAAAGAGAAAGTAATCCAACTATAGCACTAAAGAAAGCCAGCAAACCTTGGGAGAAGAAAGCAAGAGAAGAAAGGAAAAAAGAAGAGCTACAAAACAACAATAAAACAAGCCACAAAACGGCAATAAGTACCTACTTATCAAAAATTACAAATGAATGTAAATGGACTGAACACTCCAATCTAAAGAAATGATGAAATGGGTAATAGGGTGATGAAATGGATTTTTAAAAAGCAAGACCTATCTATAAGCTACCTACAAGGGACTCATTTCAGACTTAAATGAAATCTACCTGCATGTAGATTGAAAGTGAAGGGATGGAAAAGTGTTTATCATACAAATTAGAATCATTCCAGTAATTTGGTATCTTTAAAAAAAAGAAAGAAAATGAAAGCACTAATTTGAAAAGATATACACACCCCTATGTTTATTATAGCATTATTTATAATAGCCAAAATATGGAAGCAACCCAAATTTCCACCAACAGATGAATGGATGAAGATGACATGGTGTGTGTGTGTGTGTGTGTGTATGTGTGTGTGTGTGTGTGTGTAAAGCATATTACTCAGCCATAAAAAAGAATGAGATTTTCATTTGTGACAACATCGATAGACCAAGAGGGTTTAATGCTCAGTGAAATAAGTCAGGCAGAAACAGAAAAAAACTATATGACTCTGCTTCAATATAGAATCTAAACAACAAAACAAACAGGCAAACAACCAAAAACCAAACAAATTCTTAAATACAGAGACCAAACTGATGGTTACCAGAGGGAAGGTGGGTGGAGGAATGGATGAAATAGGTAAAAAGGATTAAAAAGCACAGATTTCTAGTTATAAAGGAATTAAGTCATGGAGATGAAAAGTACAGCATAGGAATATAGTCAATAATATTGTAATAACATTGTGTGTGACAGATGGTGACTATACTTAATGGGATGAGCACTGAGTAATGTACAGAATTGTCAAATGAGTGTATGGTCACCTGAAACTGTTCTAACACTGTATGTCAACTACGCCTTCAATAATAAGGTTTTTTTTAAAGCATACAAAACTTCTATAGGAACAGTACTATAAAGAAATGTACCCCCCCAAAAAATGTACCAAAATATATCAGAAACATTTCTGATAGGTAGTGATGTGGGTGACTTTTTTTAATTTATTGCACAGACAATTATTAACCAGAATAGATAAAACAAGATGAGGATGAAGATGGGAGTGGTAATTGGAATAAAAATTTCTGCCTGCGTGTTCCATGAAAGCTCGGCAGAAAAGCTAATTCCAACACTGGTCAAGTAGAGAAGGAACCTGGGAAAGAGGGTAGCAGGCACCATAGACAAGAAACAGTTATGCTTCAAGATACATGGCATGCTTAAACAAAACTAACTTTCCATGCGACTGAAGGTTTGGCTAGATATTAGACACGGGTAATGTGATTCAGCTGACTTAAGGCGTCTGTCTATCCCCTGCCCTGTCTACAGAGGGCAGTGTTTGCCTGCCCGGGAAGGGACCTGGTCAGGTCTGCACGTCATCACGTCTACTCTGTGGTGTTGAAAAGGTTAGATCAGTACAAAGGAAGATGGGAGGGAGGGAGACCAGCCAGGAGGCAATTGCATCAGCCTAAATTTATTTTTGGATGAAGCTTTGGCAAGGCCATTATCAAGCCTCATGTTGAAACGCCTTACAATTATTACATCAGTTGAGAATATATGACAGTTGGAGGCTTGGTAAGTTGGAGTTAGATAGATGTGCCCTCCATGCTCACGCGACGGGACATACTTCACTGGTCTCTGCAGGATGCTGGAGCCGCTGATGAGGAATGCAGTCTTCATACCCGGACAAGAGGTTCAGAAATGTTCTGATATTAACCAAATTAGTGGTGTCAAATGGTATTCAGAGGATTGGCTGAAGAATGTGAATTCATGCATTCTATGTTCGACTTCAAAATTATCCTTGCAAAGCCAGAACCTCAGAGACATGTCTCCTTGGACCGCATTGCTTTGACTCTTCTATAAAAGTGCTTTTACTGTACAAGGGCTTGCCACTGCATTGCTTCGTGAGTTTTGAAATTTGTCATGGTTTCCCGTAGTGAATCGAGGTGTTACCGAGAAACTTGTTTGTGTTACTTTGTGGTCCTAAGGGATTGTGTGACTCCTGGGGATCTGTTCAGAAGAGCCAAGTAGATGGTGCTTTTTTGCACTAGCGTGCTGCCCCAAGAGCACATGAGTGATACTGTTTCCCATCCTCTCATGCTGTCCCTCTTTTTAAGTATTTCTCTATGGCCATTTACTTCCTTTTCTCTTTTTGACATTGGATGAGAAATAAATCTGAAACTTGGGAGGGAGGTTAGAAATTATTCTCTGAGATCAAGACCCTGGGGACCTGCAAAGATTATGGGAAATGCGAGCAAGGTGATGACTTGCTTGGGGAGGGAAAGACTGAAATAGGGCAAGATGGAAGAATCTGTGGGCTTCCCACTTCCCACTTCCCTGCTGGGGCAGGGAGCTCAGCAGGAGTCAATCAGCCACAGGGGCTGAAAGAATGGGTACCGAAAGTGGCAGATGAGAAGGGGATGAGATTGTAGGGTGAATCGGATGGGAGGTCTAGGGTATTGCTAAGAAGAGTGGTCATCCATCCTTCCATTCATTCACTTACGTGACAAATAATTACTGGGCATTTTCAGTAAGGGTCTGAGTAGTGCTAGGGATGACTGACTTAGTGAACATCACAGTCCTCTATGGGAAGGAAACATTAAATACTTAATTATGCATGTAATTTATTACTTGCTATTGTGTTAAGTGCTGTGAGAGAGAAGTCTCAGTTGCTATGGAGAATAGCTGAAAGACAGCACTGTGGTCAGTGGGGTTTTGATTGGTAAAGTTCTACAGAAAATTAGAGGAAAAAGGTCTTCAAAGAGGAAGACTTTGAAATTGCAAGTATGAGAAGAAGGACAGGATTGCTAGGAAGACGCATACACTCTCCACTAGGTGATTTTCTTCCTTGCCTCTGATCCCTCCTCCCACCTTGCCCGGCTGCCTCCTGCTATGCTCCTGTCCAGCCTGCATGGAGGATGTGATGCAGGTCTGGGAGGATGAGCTCCTGTCATAAAGGAGGTTATGGGCTCTATGTTTCAGAAAGAAGGGCTTCCACAATGGGAGTCTACTCACTTTCGTCTCTCTTGCAGAAAGTGCCACTGACATCCTTATCCTCTTCTTGATAAGCCAGGAGAGGTGCTAAGCATTGAGGTTTAGGGTTTGAAATCTGCCGTTAATCCAATCTATCCTGGACACAAAAGAGAAAAAAATTAATTCTGAAAACTTAATTGTGGAACTTGCTTTGTCTCCTTGCAGGGATTCTCACAGGAAGGTGACACATGATTTGATTTCTTTCTAAAGTGAAACCTGGGGACGCCTGGGTGGCTCAGTTGGTTGAGCGACTGCCTTCGGCTCAGGTCATGATCCCGGAGACCCGGGATCGAGTCCCACATCGGGCTCCCTGCTCGGCGGGAAGCCTGCTTCTCCCTCTCTCACTCCCCCTGCTTGTGTTCCCTCTCTCGCTGTGTTTC
Source organism: Spilogale gracilis (assembly GCA_004023965.1). NCBI lineage: Eukaryota > Metazoa > Chordata > Mammalia > Carnivora > Mephitidae > Spilogale > Spilogale gracilis. The sequence continues at coordinate 14,379 of PITA01006776.1, forward strand.
TCGCTGTCAAATAAGTAAAATCTTAAATAAAAAAAAAAAATAAAAAATAAAGTGAAACCTGGAGGGATTATACATTGCTAACACTAACATTTCCCTGATATTCTCTCTTTCCCACCCCCCTCCTTCTCCTCTTCCTCCTTCTTCCTCTTCCTCTTCCTCCTCCTCCTTCTCCTTCTCCTCCTCCTCCTTCTTTTTCTTTTTTTTTCTTTACAAAGCAGGCCTTTCTCAAGGCTTTGTTGCTATCAGGAGTGTGTAGGCTGGACGTCATGGCTTCCTTTTCACAGGTAAACTTCCTTTCATTGAGTTTTCATGGGACCTAGCTAAGGGCCAGCCACCCTGGAAGGGAAAGCAGGGATCTAGCACAACACACAAGCTATGTAGGTCACTTTCTCCCTCTGGCTCGTCCTTTGTTGGTTGGAAATCTTTTCACAGTTAATTAAAACATTAGAAATCACTGAACTCTCATTTTAATCCTTGAAGACACTTACTATTCTGGCTATAATATTATTTATATTCCACTAATTTTCATGATGAACTTCCTGTCCCAAATGTAGTCAAATGTTGTACTTGCATAACAAATGCATTCCAAGTATTGCTGGGAACTCAGTGGTTCTGCTTTCTGCCTCTCCCTTCTTGCTGCACATCGAGGTTCACATCTGGGGTTTCCAGTTGCCTCTGCAGCCAGGAAGGAATGCACAAACATAACGTTCGGTTTCATAAGTCTGAAGATTAGGATGTGAAAATTGAGAGCCTCGTAAACCAGACTCTTTAAGCACACTTGCAGTGGCCTTTGACTTAATTAAGAAATTAATCTTAATATTAAAATCAGTCACTTTTCTTTAAAAAATTGGAATATCACAAATAGAGTTACAATTTCCTTTCTCTGTGATCTCTTATCTTGACCCTCTTTCTCCATCCCAGAGATGATTATCAAATAAGTTTGGCAAGTGTACTTCAGACCATTAAGAAATTATTTGGTGGCGGGGGGGGGGGCGCGCCTGGGTGGCTCAGTTGTTAACTGACTGCCTTGGGCTCAGGTCATGATCCTGGAGATCTGGGATTGAGCCCGGCATCAGGCTCCCTGCTCAGCAGGAGGCCTGCTTCTCCCTCTCACTCCCCCTGCTTGTGTTCTCTCTCTAGCTGTGCTACTATCAAATAAATAAATAAAATCTTTTTAAAAAATTATTTTTGAGGGGCTGCCTGGGTGGCTCAGTCAGTTAAGCACCTGACTCTTGATTTTCGCTCAGGGTCATGGGATAGAGCTCTGTACTGAGCTCCGTGCTCAGCAGGGAGTCTGCTTCTCCCTCTCCCAACCCCCACTCCCCTTCTCTCAAATAAATTAATCTTTAAAAATATTTTTCCATTTTTACTTATACCTATAGAAGATACATTATTTAACATATATTCTTAACCATAAATAGTATGTTAGTTTTGTTCTCATTTATTTTATTTTAAAAACAGTATGCTTTTAAGATCTATACATGTTGCCCTAAATAGACTTAGTTTGCTTCTTTAAACTTCTTTTTAGATTCCCATCTTGCAAATACACTATACTTGACCAGTTCCTACATTGATGGGCACCACAAACCATGAATATTCATGTGGAGTTAGAACTGCACCCGCCAAGTGCCTCCCACACTGGCAGGGTCATTTCCCACGTTCATTCATTAAATCTTCCTAAACGTATGTTTTAAATCGTACACTACAGCTTCCAGATCTATTTCCAGTTGTTTATTATTTGCAAATAGAATTTACTTTCCATGCCTTAGTTGCCTCATTTTCAGGTGAGGGGATAAGAACTGTCCCCACCCACTTGTGATGAATTGTAAAGAGTGAACAGAAGAGCGCCTGGGTGGCTCAGTTAAGCATCTGCCTTTGGCTGGGGTCATGATACCAGGGTCCTGGGATTGCAGCAGGGAGTCTTCCCCCCACCCCCTGCCACTCAAGCTCTCCATCTCTCTCTCTCTCAAATAAATAAGTAAATAAATAGTTCCTGGCTCAGTAAATATTACTTAGGATTATATATAAATCATACACACACACACACACACACACATATGTATGTATTAAAATTACATCATTGTTAGTATTTGAAGCTAATCTCCCAAAGATTTGGCATCTCAGTTTTTCTAAGTCAGCTCCTCCCCCCTCAGTAAAATGAAGACTCGATTTCTTTTTAACAGAGCACTAGTATTAAGGGTATTTTGGAAAACTGTATTTTTTTCAATAGAGATTCTGAATTAGAAAGGCTTTTGCTTTTTATTTTTGTTTATTTTTTATTGTAGTATAGTTAACATACAATGTTATATTAGTTTCATACACATATTAATACAATATACTGATTCAACATTTCTGTGCATTACTCAGTGCTCATCATGGTAACTGTACTCTTGATCCCCATCACCTATCTCATCCATCCCCCCCCACCTCCCCTCTGGTAACCATCAGTTTGTTAAGAATTGGTTTTTTGGTTTGTCTTTTGCTCCTTTGTTCTATTCCTTAAATTCCACATATGAGTGAAATCATATGGTACTTGTCTTTCTCTGACTGACTTACTTCACTTAGCATAATACTCTCTAGCTCCATCCATGACATTGCAAATGAGAAGATCTCAGTTTTCTTTGTGGCTGAATAACAGAATCACTGTATCTATGTTCACCACATCTTCCTTATCCATTCATCCATCTATGAACACTTGGACTGTGTCTACAATGTGGCCATTGTAAATAATGCTACAGAAGACATGGGGTACGTATATCCTTTTGAATCAAGGTTTTTGTATTCATTGGGTAAATACCCAATAGTACCATCACTGGATCATAGGGTAGTTCTATTTTTAATCTTTGGAGGAACCTCCATACTGTCTCCCACAGTGGCTGTGCCAATTTACCTTCCCACCAACAGTGCAAGAGAGTTTCCTTTTCTTTACATCCCTACCAACACTTGTTTGTTACATTTTTTTATTTTAGCCATTCTGACAGGTGTGATGGGATCTTTCTGTAGTTTTGATTTGCATTTCCCTGTTGATCAGTGATGTTGAATATCTTTTAATGTGTCTGTTGGACACCTGCATGTCTTCTTTGGATCAATGTTTGTTATGTTTTCTGCCCATTTTTTAATTACATTATTTGTCTTAAGGGTGTTTAGCTGTATAAGTTCTTTACATATTTTAGGTACTAACCTTTTATCAAATATGTTATTTGTCATTTGCAAATTATCTTCTATTTAGTAGCTTGCTTTTTTGTTTTGTTAATAGTTCCTTACACTGTGAAGGAGCTTAATTTGGTTGATTTTTGCTTTTGTTTCTCTTGCCTGCAGAAACATATCCATACAGCTACGTATAGAAGAGTGAAACTAGACCATTCTCTTACACCACACACAGG
>PITA01006776.1:17861-97199 GCA_004023965.1 Spilogale gracilis
CCTCAACGTGAGGCAGGAATCCATCAAAATCCTGGAAGAGAACATAGGCAGTAACCTCTTTGACATCGGCCACAGCAACTTCTTTCAAGACACGTCTCCAAAGGCAAAGGAGACAAAAGTGAAAATGAACTTCTGGGACTTCATCAAAATAAAAAGCTTCTGTACAGCAAAGGAAACAGTCAACAAAACAAAGAGGCAATCCACAGAATGGGAGAGGATATTTGCAAATGACACTACAGACAAAGGGCTGGTATCCAAGATCTATAAAGAACTACTCAAACTCAACATCCAAAAAGAAGATGAACACATCAAAAAATGGGCAAGAGACATGAAGAGGCACTTCTCCGTAGAAGATATACAAACGGCTAACAGGCACATGAAAAAATGTTCAACGTCACTAGCTATCAGGGAAATTCAAATCAAAACCACACTGAGATACCACCTTACACCAGTCAGAATGGCCAAAATTAACAAGTCAGGAAACAAGTGTTGGAGAGGCTGCGGAGAAAGGGGAACACTCTTAAACTGTTGGTGGGAATGTAAACTGGTGCAGCCGCTTTGGAAAACAGTGTGGAGATTCCTTAAAAAATTAAAAATAGAGCTACCCTATGACCCTGCAATTGCACTACTGGGCATTTACCCCAAAGATACAGATGTAGTGAAAAGAAGGGGCATATGTACCCCAATGTTCATCGCAGGAATGGCCACAATCGCCAAACTGTGGAACGAGCCAAGGTGCCCATCAACAGATGCATGGATAAAGAAGATGTGGTACATATATACAATGGAATACTATGCCTCCATCAGAAAGGATGAATATCCAGCTTTTGTAGCAACATGGACTGGATTGGAAGAGAGTAAGCTGAGTGAAATAAGCCAAGTAGAGAAAGTCAGGTATCAGATGGTTTTCACTTACTTGTGGTGCATAAGGGGTAATGTAGAGGACAGTAGGAGAAGGAAAGTAAATGGGAAGTAGGGTAATCCAGGGAGAGAAATGAAACAACAGAGACTTTGGACACAGAAACAAACTGAGGGACTTGGAGGGAGGGGGGGTGGGGGGATGGGAGAGACTGGTGGTGGGTACTGGGGGCACCTATCGCGTGGAGCACTGGGTATGGGGAATGGGGAATGAATCTTGGGGCACTGGGAAAAAAATTTAAGTAACAATAAAAAAAAAGAAAAGAAACATATCCATAAATATGTAGCTGCAGCTGATGTCCAGGAGATTACTACCTATGTTTTCTTTTAGGAGTTTCATGGATTCAAACCTCACATTCAGTTCTTTTCTCCATATGGAGTTTATTTTTGTGTATTGTGTAAAAATATGGCCCAGTTTCATTCTTTTGCATGTAGCTAGCTGTCCAGTTTTCCCAATTAAATTGTGTGGAGTTTTCTAAATTATATGTTTAAAAAAAATAATTGGGATCATGCTATAACTCTAAATTTATACCCTATCTTCTTCACTAAATATTAATGCTCCCCAAGTATTCCTTAAAAATATTATAAGTTGGGGCGCCTGGGTGGCTCAGTTTGTTAAGCGACTGCCTTCGGCTCAGGTCATGATCCCGGAGACCCCGGGATCTAGTCCCACATCGGGCTCCTTGCTCAGCAGGAAGCCTGCTTCTCCCTCTCTCACTCCCCCTGCTTGTGTTCCCTCTCTGGCTGTATTTCTCTCTGTTAAATAAATAAAATCTTTAAAAAATATATTATAAGTTGTACAATATTCCATCAAAAAGTTGTAATTAAACTTGACTATTCTCCTCTATTTGGACACTCAGTTACTTTTTCCTATCTTTCACTAGTATAAATCTATTATGATTCTGATTGTTTTCTTAGGATAAATTTCTGGAAGGGAAATAACTGGGTCAACATGAACAAAATTGCAAGGATTTTGGTACACAGTGCATAAAAAGTAGCACCAACTTAATTCCCAGCAATAATTTATTATGACAGCTTCATGACATTGGGGTCACAGCTTAAATAGTCCCTTCTCAAAATTTCCTCTATCACTTTGAACATGCCTACCTTTTAATATTTATGGTATGAATAATGACAATAGTAATATTAGCCATCACTTTTTTGAGGCTTTGATATAAACAGACACAATATAAGCACTTTACTAACATTATTACAGTCAGTCCTTACAACAATCCTTACAAAGGATGCGGAGCTCCAGCTTGAAGGACCCAAACGTAGTAAGTGATGGAAACTGACTTCAAACTCATGAGTCTATATAACTCTAAATCCATGTTTTAATCCTGGGGTTTGCAAATGTTTTGGTTTATACGACCTATAGGTATGAATTTATGGAATAAACCCAAATATTTATTTATGTATAAATGGTAGATAAGTACCACTATACAGATTAGGTACAGTACCAACTATACACAAAAAAATAAATAAAGATGAGAGTAAGATAAATAAAAATTGAAATATTTTCTTACTGAACCTCCTGAAAATAATTTTGTGCACCCCCGCTAGCCATCAGCCCACTTTGGGGAGCACAGCCCTTACCTTCTACACTTGTTTTTAGGTCTACCCCTTGAATATGAGCACTACGAGGGCAGCCCCATGTCTATTTCCCAGCACTGCATCCCTTGTGTCTACAACAACACTGGGCACAGAGTTGGCACTCATGAAACACATACTGAGTATTAGTGACTGAATGAATGATTTGGTTACAATGCTGTGGGTTTGAAGGCAAAACCTAGAAATTAATTATACTTGTATCGCTAGTGCCAAGTACCTTTCCTAGGATATGATGAGCATCTCCCTAAGTGTCTGTTGAATGGAGATCCATTCAATACTTGTAAAATAAATGAATGTTTGGAGGGGTAGATGAACAACAGAATGGAAAGGCTTAGTCCCCTTTGTTCATATCTCTAAGGTTAGCATATCAAACATAAAAATACCTAGTTGAATTTATTTATAATAACACCTCACTAGCCCTAAACCATGGCCCCTTAGAAGTCCAGGTTAGGGACACCTGAGTGGCTCAGTCAGTTAAGCATCTGCCTTTGGCTCAGGTCATGATCCCAGAGTCCTGGAATTGAGTCCTTCATCAGGTTCTTTGCTCAGTGGGGAACCTGCTTCTCCCTCTACCTGCTCTCTACCAATCCCCACATTTGTGCTCTCTCTCTCTTTCTCTCTCTGACAAATAAGTAAATAAAATCTTTAAAAAAAAGACTTTACTAAGAAGAAGAAGAAGAAGAAGAAGAAGAAGAAGAAGAGGAGGAGGAGGAGGAGGAGGAGGAGGAGGAAGAGGAAGAAGAAGAAGAAGAAAAAGAAATATAGATGGGATTTCACTCACCTCTTGTAAAAATAAAAAATAATAAACCTCATATTTTTAAAATTAGCTCCGGCTAGAGATCAACCTAGAATAGAGATAGGAGCTTTAGAAGAAGCTGGAGAGGACAGGAGCTAGTTGACTGTGGAGGAAAGCCCATGAATTGTTTATCCACATCTTGTTAGGTAAGGATAAAAGTTTAAAACATTTATAAAATGCTTCCCTTGAAGGAACCAAAATTATGAATCTTAATCCTTGTTAGGATGAAGGTCCAAAGCTAGTAAGTTTGCAATTACTTCTTTAACTCGTCCTGCCTTGAGAAGCTTGTTAGGGCCTGAGCAACTGCCAATCTTGATCACAAGGTCTTACAGACTAGACGTACAAGGTTTTATACATGTGAAATTATATCAGTCAACTCTCCATAACTTCAGTATCTTTATTCTGTAAACTCACTGATATATGTCACTTAAATTCATTAGTACATTAAGATGTTTTGTCTTGCCTTTTCCTTCAGATGTGACTGTAATAAATAACTCATTTCTAAAATTAGCATAAATATGGAACTTTTCCTTGTAACCCCTCTTTGCTTATTCTCTTCCTACAGTGGATATTATCACCTCATCAGAATGTAAACTCCATGAAGGCATTATTATTATTATTATTATTATTATTATTATTATTATTTATAACTACCAGATAATAAATACTTATCATGTTAAATCTGTATTAAGCATGACTTAAATACAGTGTTATTTAATTCCAAGAACAACTATTTGAAGCTACTACTATAGTACTATGGTGACTAGTATATATACCACTATCTGTAACAAGGAAATTAGGTTCAAAAAGGAAAAAAATCTGATCAAATCTTATAGCTGTATTTTTCTCTCTACTCCTCCCCTCTTTTCTCCATCTCTTATTCTGGTTCCCTCTACCCAAACAACTTATGGCCTACTTTCAGTCCTTATATAGGCCTTCCCAAGCCTCAATGTGAATGAGTTCTTGTGTTATTTGATTTCATGGCACCCAGTCCTTATCCTTCATATTATAACTATTATCTATGATTATGTATTTTATATGTACTTCCCCGGCAAGACTATGAAGTTCACAGGAGGGAGGAAAATGCCTGTTTTGTTCACCACCATGTCCCTAGTGACTGAGTCTCAGTTAAATACTAGAAAGTGAGTGAAGAACCGAATGAAATGGCACAGCCAAAATCAAAACCAAAGCTGTCTGATTCCAAAGCCCATGCTCTTAGTCACAGTGTGCTTTCCCCAGACATATCTAGTTAAATGCAGAAATAATCGTTTCTCCCTAAACTGAATTATTTTCTCCCTCTCAATATTGCTGTGTGCAAATCTGGCCGTTGCAATAAGGAGTTGCATTTCTATAAGTAATGTTAAGTTCAAAGTATAAACAAAGACAAATTCATAGTTAAATTTTCCAAAAGAAGAAATTCATAATTAAATGTTCCAGTTATGTTTTGAAAGGTGTGTTCTTTCTACAAGCTCATAAATGCTTTAGAGGTCAGGTCCAGTTAATTTAGAAGCTAATATTTTAGTTCTATTTAAAGTTCTATGAAGTTTTTTTAAATCTGTGTATGTTAACAAGACAACTTCTCAGACCGGATGCAAGAAAAACCACAGGTAAATTAGTTAACTTCAGGCCAAATTTTAAGTGCTAGAAGTTTCTCAGCCTTCATATTGGATATGCCAATATACCTGCCCCCATGGGAGGTACTGGTTTTGGCTGTTGAGGCTAATAATGAATGCAGATTTGAAAATGTATCACATGTAGAAGAGCTTCTGTGAGAGAAATGGTGGAAACAAAAATCTTCATTGACAATGGGATATTTTATTCATCATTACCCTATATACATCTCGTCACATGTTAAAGATTCTAGAACTCTTCCCAAATGGGATTTTTTCATTCCATGTGTGAAAAAACACTTGATAAATTATTGTAAAGTGAAAAATTTTTCAAGCTATAATATTTTAGCTCTTATGCTAACCAATGTGTTTTAAACTTTAATAAATTATTCAACCAGACTCTTCAGAAATATTTCCCTCAGAAGGGACTTGAGATACAGTCTATCCCAACTTCCAAACAAATAATTCTCTAGCACCACAGAATTATCACGAAGTGTCTTAACTCCTGTGGGATTTCATTCCAGTACTCAAAAGTTCCATGCCAACCTGTGGAAGAGTAAGCAATGTGAACATCATTTTTTCATTACCTTCCACTTAGTATTACCTCATCTATTCTTTATCAATGCTTTCTAGACAATGTTTCTACACATTTTCATCTCCCTAACATCATAAACTTGAATAAAAAAATATTTAATATTGCTTTTAAGGAAAATGCCAGCCTTCATGAACAGAAGTATAAGCCTTCTCTACGCAGGCAGCATGATTTTAAAATCATGAACCAAATATGGACTTCAAATACTTGGTTAATTATTGGGGCGCCTGGTTGGCTCAGTCAGTTAAGCATCCGACTCTTGGTTTGGGCTCAGATCGTGATCTCAGGGTCCTGAGATGAGCTCTGTGGTGTCAGGCTCCATGCTCAGCAGGGAGTCTGCCGGTGTCTCTCTTCCTCTCCTTCTCCTTCCACTTGTTCTCTCTCTTGTTCTCTTTCTCAAATAAATAAATAAAAATCTTTTAAAAACTTAGTTAACTACTATCAAAAGAGAGAGAGAGAGAGAGCCAATATGGCCAAGCCCATGATCATTGTTTTTGGCAGCTATTCCCTAAAATTGTAATTGTTGATTCTAGATAATCCATCCGGTAAGCCAACTCATTCCATTACTTGGAGTGTATTGTGGCAGCTGGCAGATCCAGGAGGATGTCGCTCACGCCCTAGAGGATCCAAAGAAGTTTTCAGGAAATACAATGCTTTGGATTTTCAGAAGGGAATTTCCCAAAAGAGAATAATTTAAAATATTTAAAATTTCAAAAGCATAGCTTTGCATATAAATAACAAAACCTTGAGGATTCCTGGCAGGAAATTTATTCCTTTAAATTGCTGAGTAGAGAACAATTCATGCTGGAGAATCATTTTCGCACCTGAAAGGGGATGTGTAGCTCCAGTCCCTGGAAGAGGGAGACATGACCTGAGCTTAGGTCTTGCCGGCACTCTGGGGCCTAACACGTGAGATGAATGGGGAGAATAATAAAAACTCCAGCTACCTTTCTGGCTTCCCAGGATGTTGCCCTGGAGATGGATGGCTGCTGGAGAGCTCCACAGGCAGCAGGGCAGCTCCGGGGAGTGGAACAAGTAACAATGATTGAGGGACAATGATTGAGGGACGTGCCCATGGGGCCCGGGGGCAGCTCTGCCTTCTGTATTCCTTTCTTAAGCAGGCAAGGGAAATTCTACCCTGGTTCCCTATTTCCCCAAGGAAAGCAAAAAGGGAAACATAAATAAGACTATGGAGGTAAAGGGACTTGAGATGGGAATAAGGAACTTGCTGCATGGCTGGACCTTGAGAAGCCAGAGCAAAGCCAAGGACTTCAGCAGAAACCGATGTCTAAGACCCAAGGGAAGTGGGAACCAAAGTGGCAGAGGATGGTATTCAACCCAAATGCTCCGCCACCCCCAACCCCCCAACCTCCACCCCTGTGCCAAGATTCTCAAAACCACACCCATCCCCAACCATAGAAACTTGGTTCACCTAAGGGAGAGAGGGAGTGAGGAAAACCACTGGAGAAAGTTCCCCTGAATTGACAAGATGGTCTTTTTCTTCTAAGGGGAGGAAACAGTGTCTCCTGAGTTAAGTAAGCTGTTGGTACAAAAAGATTCACTTTTGCCAGCCTCCTTTACATGCTTTATATTCAGTCCTTGAATGTGATAAATGCTTTAACGAGAAGCTATGTCCTCTCTGTCCTTGAGGCACTCACCGGGAGAGTTAGCTATCCTCTGCTCGATACCAAAAAGTAAAATAAAATAATAAAATAAAAAATTTATATTTAAAAAAATATCCTCATACAGGAGCAAGAAATTAATAGAAACAGGTTAAGTCGCTATTGCTCAGGTTCTAGGAAATCGAGGGGGCAGAACGCATTTCTCCAGAGAAGTCATGTCTTTAAGGCACACATTAAAGTACTTCAGCTTCAGGAATGAATGTTATGAGAAACCTTCAGATGAAGAAAGGCTCTGCTTTGAGGACGCTGTGTACCATCATAACACTTCACATTTGTCTGGAAGGCCGTGGCCCGAAGTGGGGAGGGCTGGGGGTGAGCTGCGAGGACAGGAGTGGGTAGGCTAACTTTAGCAAACACTGACCGTTGGGCAGGTGGACGGCTATAGCAAAATACCACAGACTGGGCGGCTTCAAATACAGTCTGGGGAGGCTGGGAAGTCCAAGATCACGGCTCCAGGAGACTTGGCTCCTGGTGAGCACTCCCTTCCCAGCTTGTCGATGGCCATCTTCTCATGGTGTCCTCAAAGGGCAGAGAGAGCTCCAGTTTCTCCCTCTTCTTTTAAGACACTCATCCCTTCGTGGGGCCCCACCTCATGACCTTATCTAAACCCAGTTACAGATCCCCCGATAACATCAGTGACGAGATGAACTGAGCTCCAGCTCCTAACGTGGTGCACTGAGAACACGACATCTCTCGTGGAGAATTACCATGCTACAAAGAATGAAGCTGAATCTATGAGGGAACACTAGACATGCCCCAACTGAGGAACGTTCGACAAGCTGGGCTCTTTTTAAGGACACTGCCCTCATTCCTAGGGGCCTTTGCTGCCCTTATAACTACTGAGAACATTCCTTCTTGGGATCATTCACAACTCAGCACAAACATCATCTCCTGAGGGAGCCCTCTCTACCCACCCTATCCAAAGGGTACCTCACCCTTCACCCCAGCCAATCTTGATCCTGGTATCCTGCCTTAGCTTCTCGTTAAAGCATTTATCACTCTCTTTTTTTTTACCAAAAATCACCCTAATTACCTATTTGTTTACTTTTTTGTTATCTATTTCCCCCTCTCCAAGAATATAACTTATACGAGAACAAGACTTTATTTAAAACAGCGCCTGTTTGGGACACCTGAGGGCTCAGTCAATTAAGCACCTGACTTCGACTCAGGTCATTATCCCAGGATAATGATCCCAGGTTGCTGGGATCAAACCCCACACTGGGCTCCCTGCTCAGTAGGGAGACTTCTTTTCCATCTCCTCCCCATTCCTGTTCTCTCTCTCTCTCTCTCTCTCTCTCTCAAATAAATAAATAAAATCTTAAAAAAAAAAAAAGATGTCAACATCAAGACTTCCTCTTCACAGTCCATTTCTTTTATACTAAAGTAGAAGAGACTTAGGGAAATCAGACAATTATACTCAAATGTATAATTGTAGTCTGAAAATGTAGTCTGAAAATCGTTCCCCATTGCACTGATAATAAGGTTAAGCTATGATGGCCTGACTATGCTGAAAAATGCAGATTTGAGAAGGAAATCAGAAGGTAAATTCAAAGAAAAGGAAGTTATTTCAGTTATCAGAAATACAAGGCGTATATTTGGTTTTATAAGCTATATTTAAGATATTTTATTCAAGCGCTATCTAAACATGTCAATACAGAAGTCACAGTCAGTAGTTATGTTGGTATCAGTAAGAAAAAGAATATGGTGCAACTGGTCCAGCTCAGCAACGCCTTCGAAGTTCTCCGCCTTAGATCTAAGCCACCAAAGTATCAATTTCTAAAGGGGGAAAAAAGCTGGAAACCAAAACAAGAAAAGGAAAAAAAAAAAAACCCGCTTTGGGTAAAGTGGATAGCATAAATAATTCCTAGTGCAACAAGCGTTACTCCCTTTTTCAATTAAATGTTTTTAAGTTGTCCTTGAACATAGAAAAAGAAAATCTTTAAAATGAGTCAACTTAATTCAAGCACAAACCAGGAAGCACTGACTATTGTTTCAAATATACTCCACACTGTATTTAGTAACATGAACTACACACACAAACATTTTAAAATATGCAAACAAAAACTTGCCCTGTTTGGTGTTCCAAAGGCTCTCCTACTTGTCCTTTGAACACTTTCTCTCATGCTGCATTTGAAAGCCAGGTGGGCAAAGAATGATCAGGTAACAGGAGAAACCAAGTGTGAGAGTTAAAATCAACAAAGTTAGTTATACAAATAAATCAACTGGTTATCATTTCTTTTCTCACACATTTTATTCTGAAATCATCTTAGACTTAGAGAGAAGTTGCCATATTAGAACAGAGTCTCTGTATATCCTTTGCCCAGCTTCCTGTAATGTTAATAACTAGAATAAGCAAGCTTCATTTATTAAAGCCAGGAGACTAACATTGGTACAATACGATTAACTAAGCTACCAATTTTTCCACTAATGTTCTCTTTCTGGTCCAGAAACCAGTCAAGGTCCCCACATTGCATTTAGTGTTGTGTCTCCTTAGTGTCCTTGACACTTTTGAGTCCTGTCAGTTATTTTATAGAAAATTGTATTTATAGAAAATAGTATTTGGTATATTATTATATCTAATCAGCTTTCTTTCGCTTATTTTTTGCCTGATGAATTTTTTTATTTATTTTAGAAAGAAAGACAGCATGGGGGACAGGGGCAGAGGGAGAGAGAAACACAAGCAGATTCTAGGCTAAGCCCAGAGGCCCTCTTGGACTTACTCACAGGACCCTGAGATCAGGACATGAGCCAAAACCAAGAGTCAAATGCTTAACCAACTACGCCACCCAGGCGCCCCATGCCTGATGAATCTTTTTATACACTTTGCTTTAACATCTCCATATACTTTTGTGGATATGTCTTTCCTAATTACCGTATACCTAGATAAAAAAAATTTCAATCTGACAATTTTGTCAATTAACTCAGCATTTCATCCATTCTCCTTTACTGTTATTACTGCTATATTTATATTTATTTCCACCATTTTGTTTTTTCCTTTTTCTCTGCTTTTTCGATTTCTTTTTTCTCTGTCTTGCCTTTATTTGGGAGATTGGATTTTTTTCTTTATACCTAGAATAGGGAGCCTTCTAACTTAATTCATATGAAGACATGTGACTAGAGTCATATCTTTTCTTAAACTTGAGTTTGATTAAAAGGAGGAGGGGGAAACAAAAGAGCAAACCAGAAGAGGGAAGAAATGATTCTTTAGAAAGTAGAAATGGAGGGGCGCCTGGGTGGCTCAGTTGGTTGAGTGACTGCCTTCGGCTCAGGTCATGATCCCGGAGACCCGGGATGGAGCCCCACATCAGGGTCCCTGCTCGGCAGGAGGCCTGCTTCTCCCTCTCTCACTCTCTCTGCTTGTGTTCCCTCTCTGGCTGTGTTTCTCTCTGTCAAATAAATAAAATCTTTAAAAAAAAAAAAAAGAAAGAAAAGAAAGTAGAAATGGAGGGGTGCCTGAGTGACTCAGTTGGTTAAGCTGCTGCCTTCAGCTCAGGTCATGATCTCAGAGTCCTGGGATAGAGCGCCACATGCTTCTCCCTCTTTCTCCGCGCCTCCCCCTGCTCATACTTTCCCTCTCTCTGTCAAGTAAATAAATATCTTTTTTAAAAAACTATTTTTAAAAAGTATGCATGGATACTACCTCATACCCATTAGGATGGCTACTATGAAAAGAAAAAAGGAGGGAGGCAGGAAAGAAAAATCTAAGTGAGGACAAGGAGGTAGAGAAATTGGAACCTTCATGCATTGCTGATGACAATGTAAAACGGTTCAGCTACTATAGAAAACAGTATGGTAGTGCCTCAAAAAATTAAAAATAGAATCACCATTATCATCCAGTAATCCCAAAAGAACTGAAAGCAAGGTCTTGAAGAGCTATTTGTGCAGCCACAATCAAAGTAGATTCACTGGAGCCAAAAGGTGGAAACAACCCAAGTGTCCATGCGCAGATGAATGGATAAACAAAATGTGATATATACATATAACAGTATGTTATTCAGCCTTGAAAAGGAAGGAAATTCTGCCATGCTACAATGTGGATGAGTCTTGAGGACATTAGGTCAAGTAAATAAGACAGTCATATAAGTCACAAAATGACCAATGCTGTGATTCCCCTTATGTGAGGTACCTAGTAGTCAAATCCAGAAACAGAATATAGAATGTTGGTTTCTGAGCCAAAGGAGAGACGGGAATGGGGAGTTTTGGGTTAGTGGGTACAGAGTCCTAGTTTTGTGAGATGAAAAGGGTTCTAAAAATAAAAAATAGTTCTAGACATGGATGGTGGCAATGGTTGCAAAATAACATAAACATACTTATTCCTCTGCAGCGTGCACATAAATATGGGTAAGGTGGTAAAGGTTATGTTACATGTATTTTTTTCTTAATTTTTTTGAAAGTGTAAATAGTGAGGCAAACGGACTTTACCTTCTTCATCACTACGGATGACCAGCTCTGAGGACCTCTAGTTGATAAAGTTGAAAAACGGTGTTGCTATTTACATTTTCTTCTCCCAACAACCCCATTAGAGAGTTAGTTAACCTGTTTTACAGAGAGGAACGAGACTTGCTCAAAGCCCCAACAGTGCTATTTACTGGCGCCTCAACTTTGGTTCAGGTCTTCTAGGTATGTGAAAACACTCACAGAACAAAGCCACAATATGTTTGTGGCCTCTAATCCCAAATCTAATCACTTTTTTCCAAACGACTGCCATAGCTTTTTGCTCATTGGTTTTATTTTAATAATTTGGTAACATTTTTCCACTTCATACCTATTTTTTTCTATGCCTTACTTCAAATGTACAACAAAGTTACACTGTTCTGATCAAAGCTCTATTTGTAAATTTCTTGGACGCATGTTTCCTTCTTCCCTGCTTGAGCTGTTAAACTTTAAGTCATGTAACATTACTCACAGTATTCATCACATTTTCTAGCCTAGTGAAGGTCTGCTGATGATTTGATTAGAGGTAAAGCCAACTTGAGAAAAATGTCACATTAAAGTTGGGTCATGGGTGCTACCCATGAAAGCCAACTGTTTTCTGTGTCTGTTTCTCTTCCTTTTCTTTTTAAGATTTTAGTTATTTATTTGCGAGCTAGAAAAAGCATGAGAGGAGAGAAGGTCAGAGGAAGAAGCAGACTCCCCATGGAGCTGGGAGCCTAATGCGGGACTCGATCCTGGGTCTCCAGGACCACGACCTGAGCCGGAGGCAGTTGCCCAACCAACTGAGCCACCCAGGTGCTCTCTGTGTCTGTTTTTCTTGATCGTGAACTCTTGATTCTTCACTGAGAGCAGAAACTGTGAAATTCATTTTTTTGCCCTCAGTACCTCACACAAAGCCTTTATTATTGATTATTGAGATGGTGACTGCGGGCATATTAATGGAGGTATCAGAGATGACAGTACCAGCATGGATGCCAAGGAAAATTCCAAAAGTTACAGAGAATAAGAATAGCTAATATTAATAAAAACTCACTTTGTCGGTCTATTGAATGGATTAGATATATTAACTGTGGAATCCCAAAACCATCCTATGCAGTAAGGACTCTGATCCCATGTTTCA
Organism: Spilogale gracilis; assembly: GCA_004023965.1. Taxonomy (NCBI): domain Eukaryota; kingdom Metazoa; phylum Chordata; class Mammalia; order Carnivora; family Mephitidae; genus Spilogale; species Spilogale gracilis. The sequence goes on from PITA01006776.1 coordinate 30,625, forward strand.
GATGAAGAAACTACAGTTCAGAGACATAAGTAATTTTTTTGCCCATGCCATCACAGATAATAAGGAGTATAATCAGGATTGCTTGAACCCAAAACTAGTACCTTTGGTCTCTGTAGTACCCTATGTCCTCATATAGTTGCATGACGGTACATGTACATTCAGTACATGATGGTGTGGTAGGAAAAGTACTAAACTTTCAAAAGAAAGATACTTAAGTCCCAGCTACAGCAGTTACAGACTGAGCAAGCCATGTTCGCATCCATATGAAGGGAAATTCTTGCCTCGCCTACCTGAGTTATAAGATTGTCTCAGATGAACTATTTAGCAAACTGTAAAATTATCTCTAATAAATGCTGCTCTTTCAGCTTCTACTTTTAGTGTGAGTAAAAATTTGGTCTTTCAGGTCAATTAAAATCTTGTGCTTCGTGAATATTTTTCTTTTTTAATAAAGATTTTGTTTATTTATTTAGAAAGAGAGAGCACAAGCACGCGGGGTGGGGAGAGGCAAAGGGAGAGCTGACTCTGAGCTGAGCATAAAGCCCCACCCGGGGCTTGAACCATGGCCCTGACATCACGACCTGAGCCAAAATCAAGAGTTGGACACTTAATCAACTGAGCCACCGAGGTCCCCTGAATATTATCAAACATTTCCTTTATGCATGTAGTAAAATTTATCTTAAAAATCGCAACATGAATCAATAAGATTACTCAATATGATCACCTATTTATTGCTAAAGCTTTTGTTTTTTTCACTTTTTCTGTGGAAAATTCTGGCAAATACCACCAGTCAGGATCACCAAAAGTGGGACAAAGTGATATCATGTACCTCCTGGTGTGATGCACCGAGATATATCACTTTATAGTATTTCTATCAAAAATCTAATGAAAAACAACCAGATGAACTTACTCTGCAAGACAAATAACCTAAACTCTAAAAATATCAGTATCATCAAAGACAAAGAAAGACTGAGGAACTACTCCAGGTTTATAGAGACTAAAGACACCTAACTAAATACAATGTACGATCCTGACATGAAAAAATATTCTGCAGTAAATGGCATTATTGGAACAATTGGCAAAACTTTTATAGATAGCGTATATTAGATAAAAGTAAACATCAAATATCCTTGGTTTGATCATTGCATTTTGGTTGCAGAATGACCTTGCTCTTAGGAGACACCTAGTAGAATATTTGGGAATGAAGGGTCAGGATGTCTGTAATTCACTTTCAATTGTTTCTTCAAACAAATATAAATATAAAAATACTAAATACACATGGACTAACATTCTTTTTTAAAGATTTACTTATGAGAGAGAGCATGAGCGGAGGAGGAGCAGAGGGAGAGGGAGAGAGAATCCTCAAGCCAACTCCCGCTGAACATAGAGTTGTGGGTGTTCCATCCTAAGACCCTGAGATCATTACCAGGGAAAATCAAGAGTCCGCGGCTCAGTGGACTGAACCACCCAGGCACACCTGGGCTAACATTCTTAATTCACAGAGGATACCATATCAGGAGAAAATTTGCAAATGTCAAATGGGAAAAAATATTACTTTTATTTGTGCAATATATTACTAATTTTCCACAATAAGCCAGGAATCAAAGAAATCGAAATATAAGTCAGATGTAAGGCAGCAATCAGAGCTTCTAAATATTAGAAGAATTCTTATAACGTGTCGGAGAATGCACCCCATGTTTTGAATCCAAGAGTGTCCCCCAGAGAGTTCTGCGGTCAGTATGGTTAGGCTGAGGACAACTCTTAGGTTAGCAGCCCTGCCGAACACGATTCCTTCCCTGTCTCTGGCAACACGCCTAGCACAGTATGCCCAGTGGGACCCCAACGCCAAGTCCAAAAGGGGATACTTAACCCGGATTCAGCCAGCCCTAACTTGTGTGTGTTTGTGTTATGGCATATCTGATGCCCCAAGACCCCAATGCATAAAGAATTGAGTAAACAGATCCAAGGAGAGCCGAATGATTGTTTCTAGGGTGACCAGCAACAAAACGGCCAGCTACTTTGCTCAGGGACAACAGTAATCCTACCATGCCAGATTTTGAAGAAATTACTCTGAATCACTTTTTAGGCAAGTAGAGTAAGTTAAATGAAGGGGGGGGGGGCGGGTCGCAGAACGTCTACAGCAGCTATCTTCAGAATTTCATCCGTTTAAATGGTCAGAGAAGCAAACTGGTACCCACTAAAATTCAGACGCCCTTCGCAAACTCAAGACCTGCCCATAACTTCCTAAAATTAACCCGCCGCTGGCAGTCCCAGTCCACCTCCGAGGCGGAGCCATACCCACTAGGAGGCACCCCCGCACTGGGAAGAAGTGTGCAAACGCCCAGCGCCCGGGCGCCCCGCGGCCGTCCAGGTCCCCCCGGTGCGCGGCCGGCGGGCTGGGACGTACCTCGAGCGCGGGCTGCGAGGCGCTACAGGCGGCGGCGCTGGTCGGGGCCCGGTTCCCGGCGCGCTCGGAGCGCCAGCGGGCAGCGGCGGGGAGCGGCGGGGAGCGCCGGCGGGCAGCGGCGGAGAGCGGCGGGGAGCGGCGGGGAGCGGCGGGCAGCGGCGGGGGCGCGCGCGTCTCCTCGGGCAACGAGTCAACAGGCGCACACCGAGGCGCCGCGGGCGTGGGGGCGCTCGCGGGACCTAGAGGCCCGCGGGGCTGCGTACTCGCGGGGTGGCCCCGCAGCCTTGGGCCTCTGCGATGCGCCCCCGGCGTTGGACAGACCCGGCTTCTCCCGACGACGTCCGCCGGCGCACGGGCGGCGCTGAGCAGCGGCTTCCGCGGCCCCGGAGGCCGGGTCTGGCCAGGCCTCGCCTTGGCTGAGGCGCAGCCACTCGCCGGGGGTCTCGATGGGAGAGGCCGGTATTCGCCGTGCACTCCCCCGCGAGCGCGATTCCAGGTCTTGTCCTCCTGCCAGGCACGCACAAGTGACAGCGAGTGGTCAGTGTTATCGTCAACGTTACCGTGCTGGCGCAGGAGAGCCGTAGGACTGTGCTGACACAAAGGTGAAGAGCATTTATTTAGCACCAATTGTGTGCAAACGCTCTGCTCCTTCCGGCTCCAGGGCCGGTTTGGTTTCGAGGGCGTGCAGGCTGTGCGGTTGCCCAGGCTCTGTGCTCAGGAGAGTCCCGCCCTTGATTTAATGTTCAGCTCTTCCAGCCTGACATTCGTAAGGATTTTTGGACATGGGACCCTACACTTTCATTTTGTACCAGGCTCTGCAGACTAAGCAGCCTGTCCTGGTGAGCGTTCCTGCATTTGACTTTCTCAACAACCTGCAGGAAAACATAGGTAATAGTAATACTAGTGTTAGTAACGGCCATAGCTTCTAGTTATGAAGTACATGTCCTTACAAGAGCTATTCGAAGTGCTTTCCAGGTGTGATCTCGTTGAATAAAACAAGATTATCAAGTGGACATTAGAATAATCCATTTTTAAAATGAGGAAACAAACACAAGGAAATGAAATAAATTATTCATGAGTATATAGCTGGTCAGGGGCAGAATGAGGCTCAGACCCCAGACTATAAGACTCAAGCCCAGAGAGGGTGAGTATCCTGCCTAAGTTCCCACTCCTTGTAGCAGAACCTAAAAATGGAATCCCACTCACCTCCCTTGAAGGCCCTTGGTGAGCCTGTGTGCTGTTCTAAAATTAAACAAAATCAGGAAGATAGCAGCTGTCCTTGGATTCCATCCATTTAACGAAGGTGTCCATTGTTGGCTGAGGATTCTTGCCCTAGACAATGGCTTCGGTTTTTTTTTTTTTTAATAACGTTCTCTTACACATTGCATGGTTTTATTATAAAATTGTATAGTTCACTTATGGAATGGCTTCGGTTTTTACAGTTCACATTGCTACATATACAGTCCATAAGCACCTCAAAGGCTTTCACTTGGAACACCATAAAAAAACAGAAATAACCTTAAGGGAAATTAAGGCTTTCAGAAACCTATTAAAACATAGCATCATCTGTAGGAATCATGTTTTCAAGTTGCAGTTTTTCCTTGCAGTGAAATTACACATTTTTAAATTTTTCAATAAAAAGACACTACCCCAGGGAAGCACATAAATTGATGAAACCCCAAGGCACCTGGCAGCGAACCAAGCTGAGAAAGTCCCTTCTGTATTAACTCTACAATCAGTTGTTCCAGAATTCAATTTTATGAAGCCTAATTTTGGTCACTGCGGTCAACTTTGTAATTCTTCTTAACAACATAAGATAGGAATTCCCACAGTTTTTCTAAAAGTCAGCATTGGTTAGGGTGCCTGGCTGGCTCAGTTGGAACATCATGCAACTCTTGATCTCTCAGGGTTGTGGGCTGGAGCCCCATGTTGGGTGTAGAGGTTACTCAAAAATAAAAATCTTTAAAAAGTCAGGGGCACCCATGTGGTTCAGTCGGTGAAGCATTTGACTCTTGATTTCAGCACAGGTCTTGACCTCAAGGTCATGAGTTCAAGCCCCATATTGGGCTCCACGCTGGGCATGGAACCAACTTAAAAAAAAAGTCAGCTTTGGTGATAGATGTATTAATTAACTACATGGGAAGAACCTTTTCACAATGCATGCATAGATCATCACTGTGCATACTCCATATATCTTACAATTTTTACTTGTCAATATACGGCAATAAAGTTGAAAAATATGCACAATAAAAAAATTTTAAGCAGTGTTAAACAGATTTTTCTCTAAGTGACAACAGTGCATTCTTGTGTAAGTGGAAGCAGAGAAAGGGTTTGACCGGCCCCTGCCCAGATGCTTTTAAACTTTCTGGGATGTCAAGACATGAGCCAAGTGAATCTTCAAGGCAGCATCTGATGATGTATCTATGAGAGTTGAGAGGGAGGACAGAGTCTGGGTGTAGGTCTGAGCTGGTGCCTGGAAGGGATGAGCTGACATGATGGGACAGAACATGCAAGCTGGCAGTGGGGGGACCCTGGGAGGGATGAGGGTTTATGCAAGAGAGGAAGGTCCAGAGGCACAAAGCAAGTTCCAACCCCGATTTCTCACCAAACTGCATGCCTGGACAATATACTATGACCCATCATACTTCAGTACAGTCTTCTATTTTTCTTTGTAACATCAAGAAAAACAGAACGCTACCAGCTGGGTGACCTGGTACAACTCATATAACTCTCTCTTCCGGATTAGATGCCAGGCTAAGTTTGTGCCATGGTGTGTAGGAGCCCTTCCACTGCCCAGGTTTTGGAAGAGCAACGTCGTGAAGCTTGCACCAAGAGGAAGACTGTGGTGGGAGGGGAGGGGGGAAGAGGCGGGATGGAGGAGGTGGAGGAGCAAGGAGGTCTTCGGGAGGGGCTGTCCTGGACCATCTGAGGGCTGGCCCTCCTGCCCTGGAGAGGGGAGTGGTGCAGATGGGGAGAAGGCGCAAGGTCTGGAGTCTGAGCTTCCAGCCGGGCTGGAAGCGGTGTGAGGCCTGAGAGGCAGCAAGGAGATAAAGCAGAGGAGGGAGGAGGAGACAGAGTTCAGCTTGGGACAAATTTAGTCTGAGGTGCTCATAGGGGAAGGCAAACATTTTGCAGTCTGGGAACAGGAAGTCCTGGGCACACTCAGCTTAAACCAGAATTTCCAGCTCATTCTGCTATAATGTTAAATTTTATCCTGGTATGTGCTTATTAACCTGGACTTGCTGAGATGTATGTTAAATAAACAGGCTCTTGGAGGCGAGAGAAAAATGCCTCATGAGTAGCTCTGGGAGGCAATGAAGAGCGCTCTCTTCTGGCCCCTGGGGTTCTATTTCAGAGCTCTCTTGTGATGTCACAAGTTTATTGCTCTGGTTTCTCCCTTTGTTAGTTTGCTTGTTTGTCTTGCAAATATATATGTTTCTCACAGGAAAATTTGTAATAGGATAATAGCTTTGGGAGCTTTTGACTTCTATTTCAAAACCTGTTGCTGAAACCACTCCTATGACATTTTAGTTGTCTGAAGATTGTTTTAAAAGATCATATTTGGGGCACCTGGGTGGCTCAGTTGGTTAAGCATCTGCCTTTGGCTCAGGTCACGATCCCAGAGTTCTGGGATCGAGCCCCGCGTCGGGCTCCCTGCTTGGTAGGAAGCCTGCTTCTCCCTCTCTCACTCCCCCTGCTTGTGTTCCCTCTGTCTTTGTCTCTGTCTCTGTCTCTCTCTCTCTCTCTCTGTGTGTGTCAAATGAATAAAAAATATTTTTAAAAAGACCATATTTGATTTCAATATTTCTCCAAGCAACTGACTGAAACGTGGCCAAAGGCTACAAGCAACAAGTAGAGCTGAAAGCATCAGGTTGAGAAATTGTGAGATTCTCTGAAGAAAAATGAAGCAATAATGCTTAGAAAAATATTTTGGCTCTTGTACAGCAATAAAATCTTTAAAAGAGAAGTTTACAATACGGAAAGAATGTCAGTGCTGTATTACTTCAGTAGATGTGTTACCGAAAGATTGGAATGGACCCGGATAGTTGGCAGATGTTTCACAGACAAAAGCCGGCCTTCCTTGGGAGCTGGAAATAATAGACTATCGAGTGAAAGTGATCTCGGCTCAAGCATTTCTCTCACTGTAGCAAAACTGGCAATCAGAATATTCCCCCTTCACTGAAATCGGATTGTAAAGGAGATCTACTTCTTTTCATATATGTGGGGTGGAGGGGGGGGAAGGACCCGTGAAGTACTGTATGAGAGATTGTATGAGAGATCTCTTCCTTGTTTAAAAATAGTAAAAGTCCTTGGGTTTATCCCTGGACTTTTCGAGGCCCTCAAACAGAGGTTAAGTGGGCAGACTTTGGAGTCAGGCTGCCTGCGAGGAAACCCTGGCTTTGCCATTGCCTGGTCTCGTGGTCTTGGGTAAATTTCTCCACCTCCTTGGGCCTCTTTCCTGCTCTACACTCTAGAGGTAATAATAGTTAACCCATGGGGTTGTTGTAAGGATTACATGGGTTAATGCATGTAAAGTACCCAGTACAGAACCTGGGACAAAGTACAAAATGTTAGCTGTTTGCACTATTCTTTTAAAACACAAGAGTAGGAAATCCCTCCCAAAACACTGCAGGAAAGGACTAGAAAAGCAAAATTGTTTACTCTTATTCTAAATTGCTTAGAACTTTGGAAGATCATAATCTTTTTTTTTTTTTCATTTTAAGGTGGGCGTGGGACAGAGGGGGAGGGAGAGAGAGAATCTCAAAAGAGAATCTCGTGGAATTTAAACTCACTATCCTGAGATCATGACCTGACCAAAATCAAGAGTTGGACACTTAACCCACTGAGACACCCAGGCACCCTGGAAGATCATAGTCTTTTTAAAAAAATGTTTAAACTACTCAGTATATACAAATTCTTTTTTTTAAGATTTTTGTTTTTTGGGGGTGCCTGGGTGGCTCAGTTGGTTGGGTGACTGCCTTCGGCTAGGGTCATGATCTCGGAGACCCGGGATCGAGTCCCACGTCGGGCTTCCTGCTCGGCAAGAAGCCTGCTTCTCCCTCTCTCGCTCCCCTTGCTTGTGTTCCCTCTCTGGCTGTGCTTCTCCCTGTCAAATACATAAATAAAATCTTTAAAAATATATATTTTTTTGTTTTTAAAGATTTTATTTATGTATTTGACAGAGAGATCACAAGTACGCAGAGAGGCTGGAGGAAACAGACTCCCTGCTGAGCAGAGAGCCCGATGCAGGCCTCAATCCCAGGGCCCTGAGATCATAACCTGAGCCCAAGGCAGAGGCTTTACCCACGGAGCCACCCAGGCGCCCTACAAACAAATTCTTGTTGTACTTTCTTTACTTTGAAAAATCAGGATATTAGAAAGGGTTTGTAGGTAACAACTAGCAGCAACAGAAGTACCTTATCTCCAAGAACTTAGAAATCAATTGGCTTTATTCGATTAAACCAAAACAGAGGTATGCAAGACACTTTATAAAGACACTATTTCCCCAGACACGACACGACTGGAACTTAACTGACTACATTAACACGCATGAAGAGGGAATGTGGTAATCACAGCAGAGGTTATTGTACACCAGGAATGCAGGGGAAAGTTCCTGGATCTCAAATGTTAATGTCATGTCTACTTGATACTTTATTTCTTGTCCAAATTAATTAATAGGTTTTGGAGATTTTAGAAGATCTGATTCCACCCTCAAAGCCTGCAAACCTGAGCTACAGGGTCCCCATCCATTCACAGGACATGTTAGGAATGTTCCAGGAACAGGACCTAATGTCACAGCATAGTCTAAAACAGCAATGGGAGAAAATGAATGCAGTTCTTTGGGTTCTTTGTGCTCCCATAAGTTGGACCAATTGGTCTTAAAGGACTGATGTTAAAAATTCCACCAAAAAAATATGGTAATTTGCCAAACATTCCATTAAATCAACTTTCAAAAGCAAGTGTGGTTTCTAAATTAAGCAAAATCCCAGCTTCTTCTGGATCTTTAAAATGTTTTTATTATTTTGGAAAATCTTATGGGTTTGGGTGGGGGAGTGTGGGATTTTCCTGACCTCATTTTAGACACACTTTAAATTTCTTTTAAAATAATGCCAACTTTCTTTCAAAGAGCAACAAATAATTCTTGTTAATAATTCGTTTATAAAAGTTGAGGGTGAAGAGTTTCTCATACGCACTGCTCTTGGCTTCTCAGGATTGGTCCTGGCTTCCTGCTGAGGTTTCCACAGAAGTAATCAAAAACATTTTGATGATTTTTCTGATTCAGACCAGCCTAGATTTTATTACCAACTGAGGTTGAACGAACTATATTACATATAATATACATTAAAACTGTAATATATAAATAAAGCAATCTTCATCTACTCTCAACAATAGCATAAAAATAAATTAGCCAAGTTTTTAAAAAGTGATTTTATCTTCTAATTCAGAGATTTGGCATCAATTAAAATAACCTCTTCATAAGCTTGAATTACTAGACACAAATGTCCTTAGTCTATAAAGCTTCCTCTAGTAAAAGAGAAAGAGAAGGAAGCAAAATACAGAAAGCTGAGCCCTCAGATAATCAAATTTTTTTTTAAAATGAATGCCTTAGACTTTACCGGGACAGATATATCTTGAGGTTGCTCCTCAAAATTTCATCATTGATACAAAACACTGATTTATGAGGGCAAATTGCCTTTATTTCATTGGCTAAACCAGCCACAATTACTTAATACCTACCTGTTCCATACAGAGCAGCCATCAGAATATATCATGAGTTTAAAAGAGACAAAGGGGTATTTTAGTCTAAGCTCTAGGACTTTCAGAATAATGAGGATCCATGAAACATGGAAAAGAGGAAAACCATAGAACGCAATCACCAAAAAAAACAGTCACTGAGCAACACTGCCAACATGGAAATTTACAGCTGGAGTAAAAGTACCTGATGGATGGCCCCTGAGGAGCTGACTCTTTCCTTAACTGCAAAGATAAAATGAAAAAAAGCAAGAACTTCCCTAACTCAACACATCATGCTTCAGGGGCCGCCCTTTTATAACATGCACGTGACAAAAATGCTCTGACCCCATTGCTACATACTGCAGTTCACAGAGAGTCACAAAAACTCGGACATCAGTGTAGCCTGACTCACCCCATAGCAAAACCAAATCCAGGGCCCAAGCTCGTGCTTGGGTTTTGACATCACAGTGGTCTATGCGGCCGAGACTGGTCAGCTGTTCACAACGCCGGGCTGGGTGCGACCATGAATTCCGGCCTTTAGTGTGTGGATGGAACTGAAGGGCACGGCTTCCAGGTTTGGCCCCTAAAACCTCTTGCAGGATTCTGTGTGTCCCCTCCTCTCCTATCTTCTGGCAAAGTCCTGACTCTAGAATGACCTCCATGTATTGGTGGTGATGGAGACTCCAACAGCCGGGATGGCCGAATGTCTGCAGAGAGCCCATAAGGCCATTACCCCCCCCCACTCCACTTACCTCCCACACACCCATCCCGGCTGCCTGGACTTCCAGGGGCACACTCCCATCTGTTAAATCACTGAGCTCTGGGTGTTTACCTGTCACAACAACGAGCATGCCGTAGCAATACAACGTCTCATTTTTGAAACACAGAAAACTAAAGCAAAAAGATGTGATCCTGCAGAATTTTGTCGGAGAATGTTTGACATTTATGAAAGGAGATGTATTATGACTTCATTTTCATTTTTTAAAAGATTTTATTTATTTATCTGAGAGAGAGAGCATGAGCAGGGAGAGGGGCAGAGGGAGGGGGAGAAGCCGGTTCCCCGCTGAGCAGAGAGCCCAACTCTCCATTGGAGCTCCATCCCACGACCCAGAGATCATGACCTGACCGAAAGCAGAGGACTGAGTCACGGAGGCGCCCCTTGTTTTCATCTCTTCAAAGTAAAAATAAAGCATTTGAATAGTGAGTAAAACAAACCTGTTAAGTATAGATACCATGACAAGAAAACATGGACACAGCACCTGGGTGGTTCAGTGGGTTAAAGCCTCTGCCTTCAGCTGAGGTCATGATCTCAGGGTCCTGGGATCGAGGCCCGCATTGGGCTCTCTGCTCAACAGCGAGCTGCTTCCTCCTCTCTGCTTGCCTATGATCTCTCTCTCTCTGTCAAATAAATAAATAAAATCTTTTTTAAAAAAAGAAAGAAAAGAAAACACGACAGAGAAAATTATTGAAGGGGAATATTTCTTTTTTAAACCGATCTGCCATACAAGCATGTGTGCCCACCCCTCCCCACCCACCCCGCGCACGGGGGTCCCTGTGCTGTAGGTCAGAAGAGCGTCTGTCTAAGGGGGCTCTCCATTCATCGAGTTAAGAGAATAAGCAGGTTTTCAGTGCACGATCTCCCACAGAGTCACCCTCCCTCCCCATTCTCCGTGTAACACTTCACTCCAGTGAAATTTTACAGGGAAGCAAATACATGAAACAGATCATCTTGGCGCTGCTCTGGTTCAAGTGGGGTCGAAAACGTGGCTCCAGCCCCAAACTGTTCCAGGCATCCCTGGAAACAACTTAGCAGGCGAGCTTTGGCGCATAGTCTAAAAGCCACAGTTACATTAATTCCATCACGACACAGCAGGTGCAGCGGGCTAGACATCCTGAGCTCCTCTCCCAACTTACAATGATTGCCTTGTCATCTAGCAGCTTATATGCATTTTTGGAAATTATCTGAATTTTCAACCTGTGTGACATCTTACATAATGAACTCCATTTTCCTTCCATTTTTTTGCTACCATCAGCCTAGTTAAGGCCTAGGTTACGTGACCCCTTTGTCTCAGTTTCTCCCCAACCCCCAATCCATCCTGCACATATTCTCTCTCTTTTAAGAGCTTTATTTATTTTAGAGAGAGCAAGAGAGAGCAGGGGGGAGAGGGAGAGTGATTATGTGCAAGATGGATTGGGGGTTGGGGAGAAACTCACAACCCTGAGATCACAACCTGAGCGGAAACCAAGAGCTGGAGAATTAACCGACTATACCACCCACCCCTGCACACAATCTCTTGAGAGTCTATTCTCTATTTGGCAGCATGAGTGGACTTTATGGAATATAAATCTGAGCAGGTCACTCTTGCTCAAAACCTTCCATTGGCTGCCCATCACACTTTGAATAAAAATCTAAAGGGTTTTCAGTAGCCCCCAAGACTCTACATGACCTGCCCTCATCTCCACTCCCCTGCTACTCCATCTACACCTCCTCGGGTTTGCTCAGCATGGCAGGGGTGCTCCAGCCCCGCCCCTTACACTCCACTTCCCCTGTGCCTGCTCCTCTCACCTCCCAGATGGTCACGTGGTTCAACTGATGTATTTCATCCAGGTCCGTGGTCAGATCTGACCTGCTCACAAGACTTTCCCATTCCATTTCCATTCTACTCTGTCTTAAATCGTCTCTTCTTCTACCCGGCTACCCAGACAGAGCATATCGCTTCCTGACCTTAAATCATTCACGGACTTGTTCGTTTCCCCTCACTGGATATAACTTCCTTGAGGATGGAATTTTTATTTTGCTCACTATTATATCCCCAACACCTAAAACAATACATAGCATGTATTTGTTGCTCAGTAAATAATTCTGTAAATGAAAAAATGAATACCCCCAGAGTGTGTAGCACCAGATCACTCTTTTCTGCTCAGAAACATTCAAACCCCAACATTCATCAAGCTTCTTCCCTTTTGCAGCCTTCTTTCCCATCTCAGAGTCCCCTAAATGCTGATACAACAACACAGATGACTTTCCAAGGTACTATGCTGAGTGAAACATACCAATCTCAAAATGTCTATAGTGTACGGTTCCATTTATATGACATTCTCAAAAGGACAAAACTGTAAGGACAAGGAACAAGATCAGTGGTGCCAGAAGTTATGGGTGTGGATAGAGGCAACTTTATAAAAGAAGAGCAGCGGTGGGGTGGGAGGAAGGTTGGGGGATGAAAGAGGTGATCTGTATCCTGATTCAGTGTTTTTCAAGAATCTATATATGTGTTGAAATTCAGAGAACTGTACTCCAAAAGAAAATAGTCAAATTTACCGTGGGATGATTTAAAATATATATATAAATAAATACGTAAGAAAAAATATTTTTTAGACCTATGGATCCTAAGACACAGAAAATCTGAGTTTTTGCTATCCCCTTACCTCTTGCTAAGATTTTCCTGCCCCCTCCCCACCCTGTCCTGTGACCTCTCCCGTTTCTATCCCCTTTGTTAAGTCTGTCTCTACTGGACTCTCCATACCGAGTGTTTTACAACAAAACTGCCAGACTGATCTTTCTAGAACATGACTTTTACCTCTTTCCTCCTCAGAAACTCCCTATCACCTACAGCAGTGGTTTCTAAGCCTTTCTCCTTTTAAAGCCAATGAATCTGTTCAATTGGAATTTTTCTCAGGATCCTAGTATGCACAGTAGACCAATTTGGAGATTTCCCTGGTTCACCTACTTGACTAGGGGTGGGGTGCTAGAATCCCACTAAAGGGCCTCCCCATGGCCCCCATCTTACACACCACCCCAAACCCCTCAAAGTACCTCCACAGAATCCCAGGAACTCCTAGAACCTCAAGTTGAGAACCAGGAGTCAATAGGACAAAGTTTAACTTTTTAGAGTTGTGTCTTTGATCTCTGAGATCTTACTTCTTGTCCTAAAGAATTTGTAGAAAAAAAAAAAAAAAGAATTTGTAGGGCAGAGGACTGGGAAACTTTTGGTTTCAAGCCCCCATCCAGCCACTGACTAACTGTAGATCTTGTTGAGCTTCTATTGTCCCATGGACCAAGTTACGGTAGTAATAACCTCTCGTAGTACTATTGTGATGACATGACATAGTATGTTAATTCTTCTGTTTTACAAAATGTATGATAGAGTAATATTATGGAGACAGTGCAGGTGGTGGCAAAAACTTACGGGTTTGGGCCCTTTGACTTTGTTTAAATACAGGTTCTGCTGCTTGCTACTACTGGAGTTTATCCTCTCAGAGTTAATTATTGTATATATAAAATGGAGAAAATATACTATCACATTAGGACATGAAAATCTGCAGGGGCGCCTGGGTAGTTCAGTCCATTAAGCATCTGACTTTGGCTCTGGTCAAGATCTCAGGGAGTCCTGAGTGGAGCTCCCTGCCCAGGGAAGAGTCTGCTTCTCCCTCTCCCTCTGCCCCTCCCCCTGCTCATGCTCTCCAGCTCTCACTCTCTCAAATAAATAAATACAATCGGAAAGGAAAGGAAAGGAAAGGAAAGGGAAGGGAAGGGAAGGGAAGGGAAGGGAAGGGAAGGGAAGGGAAGGGAAGGGAAGAGGGAAGGGAAGGGAAGGGAAGGAGAAAGGGAAGGAGAAAGGGAAGGGAAGGAGAAAGGGAAGGAGAAAGGAAAGGAAAGGAAGAGGAAAGGAGAAAAAGGAAAAAAGGAAAAAGGAAAAGAGAAAGGAAAGAAGAAAGGAAAAGAGAAAGGAAAGGAAAAGAAAAGAGAAAGGAAAAGAAGTCTGATTCTGCCTTTTCTTGTTTATTCATTTGTTTTGTCTTTTAGATACCACATGTGAGTCATCTGTAGGGCATTTGTCTTTCTCGGTCTGACTTACTTCATTTAGCATAAAATCCTCTAGGTATTACCCTTGGAGTCCTGTTGCTAAGATACCTTCCTCAATATAATAAAATATTCCTCCATTCCACGAAGAATTTCTGTCTACGGTGCCTACGGTCTACAATGTGGAATATTTTCAATCAATTATTTTAACTGAAAATAAATTGTACCCTTTGGTTCTTACTTAACAACATATTATATCTCTAGCAACCTATCTGTCATATTAAGTAGCAGAATATTTGAACACCTAACTGAAAATCACATAGTTAATTAATAACAGAGCTGGGATGGGAATCCAGATTCGTTGCCCCACTTTCCAACTCTGAACAAGAAGAACCCACCTCAGTAATGGAAGGTGGCTGATGGGTCCTCTCTAAGATCACCATTTTGGGGGCTTCAGAAATTCACATCAAATTCGACCTGGGAATTGACGAGAAAGGAAATAAAAATATGGAATTAAGGCATACTTTAACAGATTAGTATAAAATTATGCCTTATTCAATTTGAAACAACTTATCAGTACTGCTATCAAAGACCAGGCAAGAGTTGAGATAATTCACATGAACGGATTTGGGATTTCATCAAGATAGCAAAACGGTTCTCACATCACCTCTCTGGTTGGAAGAACGACCCAGCTCAGTCTTGTCAAATCACTTCCATCTGTTCACAAAAATAATTTCTCTTCAAAATAACTACCCACTTGTTTTCAGCTGGTTGGTGGCCTGTAACATGAGAGGCTTCCATTTCATGACGGGATTTGTTGGTGTTCAGCCCTATGAACCAAAGTTCTTAGGGAAGTTTCTCAGTGTGATGTTCAGCCTGCTGTAAAATTCCATGAATTGGTGTGTGCCCAAAGATACAAAGTGTAATGATACTGAAAAACAATACCTATTTCTGCCCCACCCAGTCTAAATTATTATTCTAAAATGTATCATTAATATTTAGAGCTGAGTTTTTTTCTACTTCTACTAAGACTTCAACATATTAATGATTGATAATATGGTTTATGATCCATATTATCTCATGACTCAAATTTCTAATGAAAGTATATTTACTCATTTTTTAAAAATTTAATTATAGGGGCGCCTGGGTGGCTCAGTTGGTTAAGCGACTGCCTTCAGCTCAGGTCATGATCCTGGAGACCTGGGATCGAGTCCCACATCGGGCTCCCTACCTGGCAGGAAGCCTGCTTCTCCCTATCTCACTCCCTTTGCTTGTGTTCCCTCTCTGGCTGTGTTTCTCTCTGTCAAATAAATAAAATCTTTAAAAAAAATTTAATCATATGGTTACAAATTAAGCCTATGGCATACTAACTTCAATAAAAGCCATAACTTGAGTTTTGGAATTTAGCAGATTGGAGTTTAAATTTTGGCTCTGTCATTGACTACTTGAGTGGCTTTGTGCCCTGTTACTTGAAATCCCTGAGACTCAGTCTCCTGCATGATAATGGAATACAGACATTTGCCCGCAGGGTTTCTATGAGGATATCATGCCACATGATGAGTAAGGCATTTAATACAGTGCCTGAAATTAACAAGTCAGGAAATGACAGATGTTGGCAAGGATGTGGGGAAAAGGGAACCCTCCTCCACTGTTGGTGGGAATGCAAGCTGGTGCAGCCACTCTGGAAAACAGTATGGAGGTTCCTCAAAAAGTTGAAAATAGAGCTATCCTACAACCCAGCAATCGCACTACTGGGAATTTACCCTAAAGATACAAATGTAGGGATCCTAAGGGGCACATGCACCTGAATGTTTATAGCAGCTATGTCCACAATAGCCAAACTATGGAAAGAACCTAGATGTCCATCAACAGATGAATGGATAAAGAAGATGTGGTATATATATATATATATGATGGAATACTATGCAGCCATCAAAACCCACAAAATCTTGCTATTTCCAATGATGTGGATGGAACTAGAGGGCATTATGCTAAGTGAAATAAGTCAGCCAGAGAAAGACAGTTATCATATGATCATCTCTGATAAGAAGAATTTGAGAGGCAGGGCGGGGGGGGGTATGGAGAAAGGGAGGGAAAAGGTGAAACAGGACGACGCCAGGGAGGGAGACAAACCATAAGACACTCTTAATCTCAGGAAACAAACTGAGGGTTGCTGGAGGGAAGGTTGGCAGGGGACTGGGGTGGCTGGGTGATGAACATTAGGGAGGGCATGTGCTATAGTGAGTGCTGTGAATTGTGTAAGATTGATGAGTCACAGACCTGCACCCCTGAAGGAAATAATACATTATATGTTAATTTAAAAAAATATAGTGCCTGGAACCTAGTGCTCCATAAATGTATCTATTCTAACACATCTATAGATGCTTGAAATTCACTGATTGTGAAATTCACTGAAATTCACTTATTGTCATAAAATTGAAAATATATGTGAAAGAAATTGTGTTGAATTTTGCTTCTTGCTTTATATTTTAAATAGCTTTCTGGTTTCCGATTTTTAGAATCTTTTAAAAAAAATTTTAAGATAAGAGTTCTAAATAAAAAACATTCCAGGGCACGAGGTGCCTCAGTTGAGTTGCCTTCAGCCCAGGTCATGATCCAGAGTCCCAAGACTGAGTCCCGCATCGGGCTCCCAGCTCCCCGGGGAGTCTGCTTCTCCATCTGAACTTCTCCCCTCTCATGCTTTCTCTCACTTTCTCTCTCTCTCAAATAAATAAATAAAATATTTTTAAAAAATAAAATAAAAAAACATTCCAAGTACTTTTCCTTTTTTTTTTTTTTGAAAATCTCCTAATGAGGGGCGCCTGGGTGGCTCAGTTGGTTGGGTGACTGCCTTCGGCTCAGGTCATGATCCTGGAGACCCTGGATCGAGCCCCACATCGGGCTCCCTGCTCGGCGGGAAGCCTGCTTCTCCCTCTCTCACTCCCTCTGCTTGTGTTCCCTCTCTGGCTGTGTTTTCTCTGTCAAATAAATAAATAAAATCTTTAAAAAAAATCTCCTAATGATAAAGTTAAGGATGACTTAACCCATGTACACATGTCAGATTTTTCCACTTCTTTTATTTTTTTAAGGACCCCTGGAAGGTACCAGGCTGGATAACAGACAATTAGCATTAAGTGAAGGTTGAGATGGGAAGAAAAAAATTCAGTATATGTTTCCTCTTTGCCTCAAAAAGAACCCCCCAAAAACCCTATAAAGATAAACCCAATCATATGTTCCACCAGCTTTGTAAAAAGGAAAGGACAAACATTGGAGGGAAAGGAGAAAAATAAGAGCAGGTGTTCTTAATTGTTTGTGTGTCATCAACTTCCCTAAAATAAAGTGTCTTCATTTTTGACATATGAAGAGACAATAATTCAAGATGGCTGGAACGACTGTCACATAATATGAAAAGATCTATGATTTCCACAGGTGACAAAGGAACAAGTCTGCTCTAATATTGCTCAAGTTTGTGGCCCATACACAAAAGTGGAGGAAATACTTAAGCCACGTAAAAACCTAAAAATGTGCTCATCAAAATTGTAACTGTATATAGAATAACTGTATATAGAATGCATATGAAAGGGAATAAGCTGAAAAACTGAGACTGAATATGGATGTTTTAAAACTTTTTTGCCAATATTGCTGCAATTACAACTCATTAAAAATCGTCGAACCATGAAAAAGATTTATGACTGACATAAACAATTGCAGGAAATACTAAGTGTCAGTTCAGGATTAATGAAAATGATGATGAGACTTTTTCCCAGACAAGTTTACAGACTGTCTGGGTATGTCTGATGAACCCTTTGGACGCCCCTTGAAAAATTTCTGCATTGAAGGCATACCACACCCAATATTCATCTTTTTTATTTTTTATTTTTTATTTTGAGAGAGAGAGAGAGAGAAAACACAGGGTGGAGCTCGGGGTGGGTGGGGCGGGTGGCAGAGGGAGAAAGAGAATCTCCAGCAGCCTCCCCACTGAGCACAGAGCCTGACCCAAGGTTCAATCTCACACCCTCGAGCGAGATCATCACCTAAGCTGAAATCAAGAGTTGGTCACTTAACTGACTGAGCCACCCAGGCGCCCCCTAATTCGCATATTCTTAAATGTAAGGCACATTAGAATATTAGTTCCTTTAAATTTTGAGTCGCAATAAAAATTTATTTGCTATATTAAAATTAACGAAACAAGGAAACAAATGCAGTAGTCCTTTTTCTCTTCAAGTAAAGGATAAATGAACGGGAAGAAATTATTTTCATTTTCTTACAGTTTTTTCTAGAGTGACCTTTCTATACTGTTAACAAAATTATATTTTTAATTTTTCCTGAGTTTTAATGTTCTCACCTATTTTGATAATTCTATGATAAACCACTATAATATTTTGTTGCAAATATTATATGTATATGTAAAATTTGAGCCAAGAAAGGAATGAGGACATAATTTTTTTGGCATTACCTTACTGCATTTTATCATTGCAGACACCAGAATCCTAGCTCCACTTTAATGATTTTAAAGTTGAAACCACAAGAATGTGTGCAGTCAACAATGAAAAGTATACTCTGCCAGTTTTTCTTGCTGAAATCTCTGTGCAACATAGTGCAGGAGGAAATCCAGCCACTTTACTATGCTAAAGGATCTCCCCCTTGTGCCTAAACTTTGTATTGAACTCAAAAGGACTGGAAGTCCATTATATATGGCATCAATTACAAAAAAAAAAAAAAAAAAAAGTAAGGAAAAAAGAGATTTCCCTTCTCATATCAAGCAGTCTCTCAGTATTAAGGGTTTGGGGCTATAAGTCTAATACAAACACCATTCTAGTAGGACTGAATAACTGGGTAGCTTTGAATGATTTGAAGTAAAAGACTTGCAAATCTTAATGGGAGTTACTGGTCCAAAGATGTTCATTCAGCCTCTTTTTTAATAGCAAAAGTTTTGAACAATTTAAATAGCAAAAAATAATATGATAAGCTCTATGATGAAATGTTTGTAGCCACTAAAAATCACATTTTGAGGCAAAGGGAACAAAAGCAAAAATGAACTATTGGGACTTCATTAGGATAAAAAGCTTTGCACAGCCAAGGAAATAGTCAACAAAACTAAAAGGTGACCTATGGAATGGGAGATATTTGCAAATGATATATCAGATAAAGGGCTAGTATCCAAAATCTATACAGAACTTAACAAACTCAATATCCCCCAAAATAAATAATCCAGTCAAGAAGTGGGCAGAAGGCACGAACAAACATTTCTCGAAAGAAGACATACAAATGGCTAACAGGCACATAAAAAAATGTTCAACATCAGAAAGCATCAGGGAAATACAAATAAAAATCACAATGAGAAACCACATCACACCTGTCAGAATGCCTAAAATTAACAATTCAGGAAGTGACAGATGTTAGTGAGGATGCAGAAAAAGGGGAACCCTCTTTATACTCCTGGTGGGAATGCAAGCTGGTGCAGCCACTCTGGAAAACAGTATGGAGCAACGTCAAAAGGTTAACAACAGAACTGTTCTATGACCCAGCAACTGAACCACCCAAGACTTTCATCCGAAGGATACAAATATACTGGCTCAAAGGGGCACGTGCACCCCGATGTTTACAGCAGTAATGTCCAGGATGTCCATTGACAGATGAATAAAGAACACGTGGTACATATATACAATGGAATATTATTCAGCCATCAGAAAGAATGAAATCATGCCATCCTCAATGATGTAGATGGAATTAGAGGGCATCATACTAAGCAAAATAAGTCAAAGAAAGACAAATGCCCTATGATTTCACTTATATATGGAATTTAAGAAACAAAACAGATGAACATAGGGGAAGGAAAGGAAAAATTAAATAAAGTGAAAATAGAGGGAGGCAAACCATAAGTCGCTGAACTCTACGGAACAAACTGAGGTTGCTGGAGGGGACGCAGGTAGGGGTGGGTCAATTAGGGGCCGGGTGTTAAGAAGGGTACTTGATGTAATAAGCACTGGGTGTTACAAGTAACCAAAGAATCACTAAATTCTACTCCTGAAACTAATCATACACTATATTTTAACTAAAATGAATTTAAATAAAATTTTTAAAACCACACTTTTGAAGAATTTTTAACAATGGGAAATTGACCACAATATAATATTGAAGGAATAAAGCAGTAGTAAAAGATGCATATATTTTACGGAAAACTCCTGATTATATAACATATACTTCTTTATTCATTCAGCAAGTAGTATTTGATCTAATTGATCAGGCGAACAGACCCATTTCACCGTTTAGACTTTAGCGTAAAGACTTTAGTGTAAAGCATCACCTCAGAGGTTTAAAAAATTATTTCCAGGGCGCCTGGGTGGCTCCGGGGGTTAAAGCCTCTGCCTTCAGCGCAGGTCATGATCTCAGGGTCCTGGGATTGGGGCCCGTGTTGGGCTCTCTGCTCAGCAGGGAGTCTGTTTCCTCCAGCCTCTCTGCCTACTTGTGATCTATCTCTCTCTGTCAAATAAATAAATAAAATCTTTTTAAAAAATTATTTCCAATGCTAAACTTCATCACCTGTCAGTCAGTCATTCATTGCCCCAACCGTGTGTGGGACAAATACACAGAAATCACAGTGGGTAGCTGCACCAGGAAATGGACAATTAATGGGACTCAACACTTTAGGAAGGTCTCCTCTTTGAATGATCTTCCTTCTTATTTTCTAAAAGGTCTGAAACTGGAGTGGATATTAAAGAAACTGGAAGGGATAATGTGACCCACCAAAGAAAACCAGAAAGGAAGAACAATGTGAATGGTGGTCTCTAAGGGATGGTTTAGCTTAACCTGATGCTCCACTCACAACAGCATCTCCGTGTCTGCAGATCATCAAGGAAGGGAAACGATCAGGTTTTACAGAATATCAGGTGGCCACTAGGGGGTGGTAGAATGCTAATATTCCTACATGACTCCTTTTCCTAGGGGACTCCAAATTCGAGATTGAATATAGTTCAAGTTGACCAGAAATAACTTTGCTTTTTCCAGTAAAATGGTGAGAATGTGACAGGTCACATGATTCATAGGCGACCAGGAATTAGAAATGCAGTATTTCTGGGTCCCAGGCCATTAAAGAATCCCAGGCCACACTGCTACCCAGGGGAAAAAACAAAAACTTTAACAAACTTCTATCCTTCCAGCAGGAACTAAGAGCAAATTAGAAAAAAGTAAAATGACAACAACAATAACAACAAAACCAATTAACCAGACAAAAACTTCAGGAATTGGAAAAATACTTCAGAATTTAAAAAACTTTTTTTTCAGACAGCATGATCCTTTTTTATCTTAGATATGTAAAAAAGTCTAAATATGGAGGAAAACTAATACATACATAAAAATCAATAAGAGTATTTGAAGTTGCTAAGATTATGTTCTTGTTTTTCCCATTTTCCCCTCTGCTTTATTTTCTACAATTTCAAGATATCATTGATTGCTTACCATGGCAGACATTATATTAACGCTTTACTTAGGTAATAAGACATGAAGTGTAGAAGTGTTCAGTCTCCCCAACTCCTACCCCCAGGTCAGAAAAGGAAAAAAAAAAAGAGAGAGAGAGAGAGAGAGTAGGGAGAGAAGAAATGTTTTATAGACAGAGAGGCACCAAAACAAGATTCAGTGGGGGGTTTGGCATAGAAAAATGGGTGGGAAAAGGAATTGTAATCTTAACTATGACTCTGAATTACGTTTTTGATCCACTCTGGACTTTTCTTAAAATGTAAGTAAGGAGTGTGAACTATGCTGAGACTGCCTTTTGTGGTGGGTATTTCTTTTATAGAAACATGACCCTGAGGTTAAACAACAGGGGTTCAGGCTTGATAAAGATTCAAAAACATTACTGCATTTTATCCAACACAAAATACTGCCTCAAATTATAGGAATAGAAGCTGGATCACCCTCCCCCGCAAATCTTATCCATTTGCTATTTAATCAGAAAGTAACAAACCCATGGAGTATAAACCACCATCCTCCCCTAATTTTTTACCTGCCCATCATCATATATATAAGATACTGAATCTAAGTCCTGATAAAAATATATTGCATAAAAGTAAAGGCTGCTTTATCCAGCCATTACTTCACACTTAAGCAAGTATGGTATTAGCAGTTGAAACAATTGCAGGTGCTAATTTTGGGAATGTTTTCCAAGATCACTCGACCCTACGCCCAATGGGCTCCAGAGCCTCAGCATTCCCCGTTATCCTACTCTGGAGCTATGTCAAAGAAGGGCCAAACCTGCTGGGTTTGAAACAAGTGCGAGAGCAGAAGACTGTAGGCAGAGCTCTAACCATTGGGTATCTCTCACTTCAGTGGTCCTGAAGGGGATGTTAAGAAGTAGTTCAAAAACCAAGGCTTTGGATACCTGGGTGGCTCACTGGGTTAAGCCTCTGCCTTTGGCTCAGGTCATGATCTCAGGGTCCTGGGATCGAGTCCCGCATCGGGCTCTCTGCTCAGTGGGGAACCTGCTTCCCCCTCTTTCTCTGCCTGCCTCTCTGCCTACTTGTGATCTCTGCCAAATAAATAAATAAAATCTTAAAAAACAAAAACCAAGGCTTTGCAAGAAAAAATAGGTAAAAGGATTTCATCAAAATAGAAAATTTTTATGCTGTAAACAATGCCATAAAGAAAGTGAAAAAATGGATGGATGGATGGATGGATGGATGGATGGAAAGAAGGAAGGGAGGGAGGGAGGAAGGGAGGAAGGAGACAAGTCACAGTATGGGAGAAAGTATTTGTAGTATGTATCTGATGAGATGTATGCAGAATATACAGACACTCTTACAACCTAATAACAAAAAATTATCTAATTTTTAATTGGGCAAAGAAATTAAAGGCATTTCTCCAAAGAGGATATACAAACGGCCAATCAGCACACGCAAATACACTTCAATATGCTCACCATTAGTCATTAGGGAACTACAAATCCAAACCACAATGACATACCACTTCACACCAAGTAGCACACTGTAATAAAAAACACAGATAATAAAAAGTGCTGACAAGAATATGAAGAAACTGGAGCCCTCATGCATTGCTGGCAGGAACATAAAACATCACAAACGCATTGGAAGTTTGGCAGTTCTTCCAAATGTTAAGCATCGTTGCCATGCGATCTTGCACTGTACTCCCAGGTATATACCCAAAAGGACTGAAGACATAGAACCACACAAACACTTGTCAGTGAATGTTCTTAGCGGCATTACTCATGATAATCAATAAGTGGAAACACCGCAAATGTCCATCACCGATGAATGGATAACTAGGGCATTTCCATGTGTTCTATCCGTACAGTGAGGCTATAAAAAAGAATGAGGGGCTGCCTGCTACAGCTGATGGCCTTGAAAAGAAGCCAGCCACAAAGCCCACATATTTGATTACTTTCCTTTATATGTGAAATATCAAGAACAGGCAAATCCACAGACAGGAAGTAAAGCACTGGTTGCTAAGTGTTGAGAAGAGGGGAATAAGGAATGACTGCTGAGGGGCACAGGGTTGATCTTAGGGGTGACAAACAAGTTTTGAAATTAGATTGTGGTGATGGTTGCCCAACTGCGAATATACTAAAGTACTGTGCACTTTAAATGGATGAATCGGGGGCACCTAGATGGCTCAGTCACCTTAAGCATCTGCCTTCAGCTCAGGTCATCTCAGGGTCCTGGGATTGAGCCCCACATTGGGCTCTGGTCAGCGAGGAGTTGGCTTCTCCGTCTCCCTCTGTGCTCTCTCTCAAATAAATAAGTAAAATCTTAAAAATAAATAGGTGGTGGGGTACCGGGGTGGCTCAGTGGGTTAAAGCCTCTGCTTTCGGCTCAGGTCATGAGCTCAGGGTTCTGGAATTGAGGCCCGCATCGGGCTCTCTGCTCAGCAGGGAGCCTGCTTCCTCCTCTCTCTCTGCCTGCCTCTCTGCCGGCTTGTGATCTTGCTCTCTCTGAAGTAAATAAATTAAAAATTTTAAAAAGAAAATAAGTAAAGATTGATGAATTATATGTGAATTTTATCTTAAGAAAGATGGTTTATAAAAAATTTAAAAACAAGAAAAAGGAACTCTCATGTACTGTGGATGGGAATGTGGATTGGTAGAGCCAACTTAGTATGGAGGTTCCTCAAACAAAAATAGAAATAGAATACATCCAGTAATCCCACTACTATTTGCCCAAAGAAGAAGAAAACATAAATTCAAAAAGGTATATGCACCCCTGTTTACTGCAGCATTATTTACAATAACCAAGACATGGAAACAACCCAAGTGTCCACAGAATGGATGAATGGACAAGGATGATATACACACACTCAGACATACTGTATTAGCCAATAAATAAATAAATAAACAAATAAATAAATAAAATCTCACCATTTGCAACAAGGATGAACCTAAGTGGTATTATGCTAAGTGAAGGTCAGAGAAAGACAAAAACGATACGATTTCACTTACATGTGGAATCTAAAAACAAAGAAAGCAGAAATAGACTGAAATACAGAGAACTAACTGGTGGTTGCCAGAGGGGTGGGAATAGGGGGGTGGGTAGAGTGGGAGAAGGGGAGTGGAAGATATGGGCTTCCAGTTAGGGAATGAACAAGTCACCAGGATGAAAGGTATAGGGAATATACTCTGGTTTTGTGATAGCCCTGTCTGCTGAGCACAGCGTAACGTACGGACGTGGCCAGTCACTATGCTGTACACTTGAGCCTAATGAAATACTGCTTGACAACTAAACTTCAATTAAAAAAAAAAAGTCAGGGGCGCCTGTGTGGCTCAGTCATTAGGCATCTGCCTTTGGCTTAGGTCCTAATTCCAGAGTCCCAGGACAGAGCTCCACATCGGGCTCCCTGCTCGGTGGGAAGCCTGCTTCTCCCTCTCCCACTCCCGCTGCTTGTGTTCCCTCTCTCGCTGTGTCTCTTTCTGTCAGACAAAATCTTAAAAAAAAAAAAAATATATCAACCGGTTAAACTACAGGTGGGTCCTACTCCTGCTAAGCACTTTTTTTAAAGATTTTTATTTACTTATCTGAAAGTGAGAATGAGAGAGAGAGAGAGAGAGAGAGAGAGAGAGAGAGAGAGAGAGAAGGGGGAAGATTAGGAGGAGAAGTAGGCTCCCTGCCAAGCAGGGAGCCCAATGCAGGACTAGATCCTGGGACTCCAGGATCATGACCTGAGCCTAAGACAGTTGCTTAACCAACTGAGCCACTCCGGTGCCCTCTGCTAAGCATTTTCTAAAATTCCATCTTGAACTGACTTCTTCTCCCATAGTGCCATTTTTCTTGCTTGTTCATTTGCTCTCTTGTTCTTATTGGAGGGGGTGAACCATTTCTTCACAAATCCTAATTTCATGTTCTTAATAAAACATGGCAAAACAGAAAAAAAATCCACTGCTCTGGAAAATGTAATATAATACACCATAGCCCACACTGTGGCTATGAAACCAATATACATGTACAGTTGTGTTCTAACTTATGTCAAGTATCTACCAATAATTTTAATATGCTCACTATTTTAGTAACTTTATATTTAAAACAGGAACATATGTAGCTAAGAGTAAATTCAAAATGCACAGGTTTATATAAACATTTTATAAAACTTTTTAAAAGCACTTAGCAAGGACATAAACCATAACCTCATTTATAAGTGAATTTAAGAACTGCTTTGGCAACATGTATAATACACATTATCAGTTTTTTTATTATACAGACCTCATATTTAACCTCCCCTTCTTGACTTTCTCCCACGGGAAAATAAAACCAAAAATATTTTTAATATAACTCATTTTATTGTATCATCAAGAAAAATTTCCAGGTTTATTACCGATTTCAGTTTCAAAACAAACTGACTGAAACTTACAGTCTTTAATATTTCATGGTCATCAAAAAATGGGCAAGCACATAAACAAGTGACTTAGTACTCCAAACTCAATGCATAAGAATCTTTTCTATCTAAAGCATTTTTTAAAAAACTGCAGAACAATCTAAAAATCTGTTCATTTAAAGCACGTATGTATTAAAATAATATATTTCAATTGGTTATGGATATCATAAATAGAATGTAAAAGGTATCAGTTCTCCCAATACCATTTGTTTCATTCTGTTCAATTTTGGGTTTCCTGCTATCCATTCCACAGGTCAATCAAAATATAAATGTGTGCAAATTAAACAGGTTATTTAAAGTAAAATCAAGTTCAAGGAGAACAAAATTTAGAATGAACTTAGGAGGTAATCTTCACATTCATTGTTCAAGTATCACAGTTCTAAGAAATGCCTCTCTTTTCAAAGCCTATTTCATTTAAGATGTTTGTCTTCACAGAGCCCTTACTTCTAGAGACCCAAAACAAGTTAAATAAAATCCCATGCTTCCTAGAATATTAAATACCATGCAGCATAGCATTAAGAGAATGTTAACTAACTTTAAAAGAATTGTCTTATATTTTACTTTCTGACCAATTAAAAATAAGTTCATTAAAATCACTTGGAATTATGGATTTAATTGAAATAGGTTATTAAAATTCCAACATAAACATAAATATCTATAACTAGGCTCAATCGATCCCTTGCCCAAACAATGTAGTGGGGCAAAACACCCAAAGAGCATCGCATCCAGAGCATATGGAAATGAACACCGAGAAGCCACGCTCCCCAGAGCCGATGCGCAGCAGCCACGGGACTAAATTCACACCCTCCTTTTGGGGACACGAAGTGTCTTTCATCTCTCCCTACACAACTTAAAATTTCCTAAAGCAAGTCAGAGTGGACCATCAAACTGAAATATCCCATACTTGCCAGTGGTCAGCCAGTTGGGCTCAGAGGCTATGTACTGTTCAGCCTGCCCCGGCCGCAGGCCGACCTGAACCTCAGCTTTTAATGTCCGTATGCTGCAGAGAGGGGCAGGATGGAAGCCGTTCAAAGCCTGGTGAAATGGAACGGTGAATTCCCACTTCCTATCACCTGTCAACTTCCTATAGTTCAGATCACCCTTGAATAAAATTAAATGTGCCTTCTGTAGTTCAGCATACAAGTCAGGAGCAATCTGAGACATGACGCAGAATTCATGGGGCAGAGTCCAGAATATATGATCATGGTAAACCCATCTGCCCATTTTAATATAGGTTTCCCAGTCAGCCCCACACTTGGACATCCACTTATGATTAGACTTTTTCATTTGTTCAATTAACCAGTTAAAATCATGGATAGTAGTATCAGACACAAACCACGGAATAGTTTTTCCATAAAAATGGATCTCAGTAGCCAGTTGAGAGGATAACAAAAAGTCAGCTAAAACTAAATCCGTAACAAGTTCAAACCCAGAATTATCCAAAACGATGTCTACTCTGGTAACAGATGAGTTTTCTCTTGTTTTCTTGCAGTTGTTAAGCAGCAACCAAAGGTGTTCCAGGTCATTCACTAAAATCAAAGATTTTAGTTCCTCCAAAGAATTAATTATATTGGTTTTCTGAGAACTGGTTTCCCCGCCTGATAGAGAAAGATCACACTTATTCCCCCACAGTGAAATCTGAAAAAGAAAAAGTACAGAACTTTTACCCTTCTTTTGAATAACCCACAAAAACTCTATTGTGTAAAATGTGGGGGAGGGGAGAGGTTGCTAGAACTGTTCATAGAATTCAATTGTACAACACGATTAACATAAAATATGCATCAGAACTGCGCCTTCTCTAATAACGCAAAGACTGTGTTCCCATCATGATGTATAAACACGGCTAAGACAGTGAAACATTTAATTGGTCACTCTGTAATAATTTTTTAAAAACTGGTCTGAATGATGTTAATGATCTGTATGGCTTAAATTAGAATGATTTTTTTATCTTGCAGGTATTAGAGTATGATCACACTGTAAAAAGAGGTCACAAAATATATTTAAAAATCCAGTCAAGAGAAAATTAAGTTCCCTTTCCCTCCTCAAGTTCCTCCCCAAACTGCTGTTTCTTTTACTAGTGTATAACGTTAGTACAAGGCAAACTCTTGGGATTTAGGTCTCTTACTTGAAAAATCAAGAAATTGGCCAAGGTGACGTCTCAAGACCCCTCCAACTCCAATTACCTATTTTTCCATTTTAAGCTGAAATAATACTCAAGCTTATTTCATAGAAAATGGTACATATCCCCCTTTTTAAGCTATAATTAAATTATGTGTTTAGGAGTACACTCTCTAGAATCAAACAGACATGGGTTCAAATCCCAGCATTTCCAGTTAACATCCATAGGTAAAGTATATATGCTCCCTAAGGCTCAGATCCCATGGAAAGATGACATAATAACAGCACTTATCTTGTAGTTACCGTGAGAGGTGACATTAATACTAACTGGGTGTTTAACACACCCAATCCTCCATACATATGAGCCAAAACAGACTCGACTCTTATGTGATTCAAAGAGGAAAATGCACATTCTGAGTATTTTTTTTTTTTTCGAAAAGACAGGTGAATGGATGTTTTTAAGTACGAGGCTTAAATAGTAAGTGTCCGTGTGAGGCAGAAACACAATGGTGTGGGCGGCAGCACCCCTCAGTGACATCAGGGTCTCTGTCCGCCGCCCATGCTTCCTTCACACCACCTTCCAGTTTGTAATTCCCTGTTGAGTTGTGCCATTATCTGTCTATATTCCCTTGAGATTACAAGCTCTACGGTAGCAAGGATTGTCTGTTTTCCTTGCCATCACAGGCCCAGCACCCAGGTCGACAGAGCAAGCGCTGAAACGTTTGTGCGGACAGTGGGCTTCTAAAAAGAGACCAATGTTCCCTGCAAACTAAAACGCCTTGGTTTCTTGTAGGAAGTTAACCTACTGGTGATCGTGAGTACTAAGGGAAGGCAACTCTGGCCTCCTTTACTTGGCCACATTCAATGACCGAAGGGTGGTATTCCTTCTTCTTCATAACTTACTATACTCATGGAACAAAGACATCCTCAAAGGCAGTCCCCTGAAATAATGGGCCAGCTACAGGTAAGAACCGACATGTTACTGCTTTTCTTCTTCCTTTTCTTCATTCTAAACTAAGCAGAAAGGTTCATTCCAACTGGGGGAAATAACTAGGCTTCCTATTTAATAATACCCTGACAATTTTTCTTCCAAACTCAAAATAAGCCTTTCCTTCTTAATCATGCAGTTTACTCTGCTTGCCCTCAAAGCATTATCAGGATTCTGTAGTCTCTACTTTCAAAGTATTTCCAGAATACAGGGGACATTTAACACCTCTTTTTGGTGCAGTCATCCCTCCCCAAGTCATGTTAATAACAGACTTCCTTTCCCATGTCTAGTCTTGTACACCTTAGTAATCCTTGGAACACATCAATCCTTGTTATTCCTCTGACGAAAATGCGCTAATAGCCGCCCCCCCCCTCCCAGTGACAGCAATGTGAGTAAAAACCATCACTTCAATCATTTCCTGCACAATCTCCTTGCAATTTCTCTCACACACCTGCTGGTTTCCCTCCTTAGGTGCCCCAGCAGGAACACTCCCCCAGACCTGCATACGACCGACACCCTCACCTGCTTTGCACCTTTCCCCATCACCTTCTGAGGCCCTTCCCTGGCAGCCCCACTTAAAACTGCACCCCTGCATCTCCCCCAACATCCCCATTCTCCTGCCTGGCTTTATCGCTCTTCGTGACATGTCCTAGTGGCATCTTTTTCTGGAAATGTTTCTAACTTTTGCTGGGAGATGAGATCTGGGGATACTGTTCTATAAAGCCCCACATCTTCAAATAGTTCTTAAGTATGGGTCTTAAGGATGCGTTCGAATGAGAGTTAAAAACTAAGCTTAATGCAAGACTGATGAAGAAATGTGATAAAATCCTATTAAACAGACCACCAAACCATCTGAGTGTTTCCACCTAATGGAGACAGCAGGCTTGCTGTGCTAGGCTCTGTGTTCCATGCTGACACGACTGAGTCTGCTTTCATTCTCACAAGGTATTCAGTGTCATCCTCATTCAACAGGTGAGAAAACTGTAGCTCAGACAGGTTAAGTAACTTGCCTCAGGTCCAACAATAAATAAGTGACAGAACTAGCATTCAAGTCCAAGTCAGGCTAGGCTATCCAAATGACTGTGAAGTATTCTCTTGAGAATGACCGGGGTTAGGGGACCAGAGGACTCCTGTGTCACTACCATCACTCTCTAGCTGGAAAGATTTCAAAACTCATTTTCAGAGATTAAATGGATTTTCAACTCTTGAATACCCCTATTATTAAAATGATGAAAAATGATTAGAAGTTAAATGACAATATATACACGTGCTTTGTTGTTAAATCAAGGCCACTTTATTTTTTAACTGTTTAAACACACAAATATGCTCAGGAGATTAATTATCACATTTACCTGAAGAAGTCTGAAAAATTCGTCTTTCAGCTGATTTTCATCTAGGTCTTTGATGGCTGTTACCACCTCTTGTAGGTGAGTACACAAAGCAATGATAGATTCCTGTGACTCAAAGAAATTTTGGTCTTTTGATTCTTTAAATACATCAAAGTCATCAATTGGTGGACTATAGGAGGAGAAAAACATAGGAGAAACATTTATATAACTGTGTACCTTCTTTTTATTTTTTTAACATTTGGGTAATTGCAGTTCTTTAAAAACAAGAGAGTAGAAGCATCTAATCTCAAAAATCAGATACTGTATCAAACATAAATCAACTTGGGGCGCCTGGGTGGCTCAGTTGGTTAAACAACTGCCTTCGGCTCGGGTCATGATCCCGAAGACCTGGGATCGAGTCCCAGGTGCCCTGGATGCAGAATGACATGTGTAAATCTAATGGAATAACAGACTGTTTTTAACCAAAAATGAGTAACAACCAAAACATAGGGAGACTAATTTCTTTTTTAGGCTGTACACTGGCTCTGAAATAGGTTCCAAAGAATTAAAAGATGTTTTTAGCAATGGCAGCACTGCTGAGATAAATCAGTCTCTCACGGTGACTTAAAAAGATAAAAAATGGGGCGCCTGGCTGGCCAGTTGGTTAAGCGACTGCCTTCGGCTCAGGTCATGATCCCGGAGACCTGGGAGCGAGCCCCACATCGGGCTCCCTGCTCGGCGGGAAGCCTGCTTCTCCCTCTCTCACTCCCCCTGCTTGTGTTCCCTCTCTGGCTGTGTTTCTCTCTGCCAAGTAAATAAAATCTTAAAAAAAAAAAAAAAAAAAAAGATAAAAAATTATTTGGAAGCACAGATTCAAGCACAGGTCAGCAAACTGCAGCTCCCAGACCCAGTGTGGCCCAACACCTGTTCGTATGACCTGTAAGCTAAGAATGATTTTTATACTGCTGAGCGGTTGAAAAAAGAATATTTTATGAAACATGAAATTCAAATTTCGGTGTCCACAAATAACATGTTATTGGAGCACAGCCACACTTGTTCCTTTACGTGCTGTCTGTGGCTGCTCCGCCCTGCAAGGACAGAGCCAAGTAGCTGCAACAAAGACCACGTGGCCCCCACAGTCTAAAATGTTTACTATCCCATCCTTCGCAGGAAAAGTTTGCCAATCCTTGTTCTACTGTTTTATTAATAAATCATTAAAGCCACACCTCATATCAAGAATGAGCCTTACTCTTTGTATTTATGTATAAATCATATATATGATTTCTGATCTTAAAAATGTTTGCTATTTTAGAATCTACTAAAGCTGTACATATGCACAATCTATGACCCGGTGGTTCACTCCTAGCTACACACCCAAGAGAAACACAGAACATAATAACCTGTGTTCGAAGGTTTGTAGCAGCATTCTTCATAAAACCCCAAACTGGGGACTACTCAAATATCCATCAACAACAGAAAAAACAGATTGTGATACATTCATATAACACAATATGATATAGCAATGAAAAGGATTTGCATTTATATGCAACAATATGGATGAATCTTGCCAACACAATGCTGAATGAAAAAAGCCAGACACAAAATTATATCTAATATAATTTCACGTAAGTGCAGTTTAAAACAGGCAAAACTAATGCAGGTCACGACACTGATATCCTTGAGGGGCAGGAATGGCAGGACCGAAAGGCACCACATGCAAGGTTTCTGCCTCTTGACCTGGGTGCTTGGGAACATAAGCATGTTCTGGTAAAGATTACTGAACACTTGAGGTATGTTCTGGATGTATATCACGCCTTACTAAAATTTTTGAAATGTCTATTTTCTCCATACTTTCATTTTCAATATCTGAAGTCTATTTACTTAATATATTTAAACTTTGTGCATGGCTGACATTTTAGTCTTAATTTAGATGACTCAAATATTTAATACTGATAAAAACTAAAGAATGCATCTTAAAAAATTTTTAAGTATGTTTCAGCATACAGGACAAAATCAACATAAACATGTCTTAAAGAGAATATATGCTTTGGGTTCTAGAAAACTAAAGACCCTTCTTTGGTCATTGGAGCTGTCACTGGCTCAGGACAAGAATTCCACTTATGAACTGGACATGTAAAACCTTTCAGTACTAGTTTGACTATAGGATATTTCTTCCCCACATTGACCTGAAACCTGAGTTCTGATACAAATTCCCTGACTTTGAGTATCTGAGCAGAGTTCCACACATCCATAAATGACTAACATTCTTGTTCCTGCAACTTAAAGCTAAGTTTTGCCTCGACCCCTTTTAACAAGCTGCTCCCGAACCTGTGCATATCAATCCAGGAGGTGCAGATTCTCCCTGAGGCGTGGAAAGAAAAACTGCTGTCCAGGCCCCACCACAAATTAAACCATCAGTGCTTATTTTAATATAATTTCAAACCCTGTATGTTTAATGGAAAGAAAAAATGCCCTCCCCAAGTGGGTTATAAATGTGTAGCCAGGTTTGTAAACTTCCACCCTCGTGTTTTTTTAGGTCTGAAACCGATCTATCTCTAAAATCAAACTCAGAAACATATTCCTTTTACCTTTCTAACTTCTAACTCCTCCAATGCCCTGCAGAGAGCCACCTCGTGTTTCAGTACTTCAGGAGCTTTACTCATACCATGGATGTTTTCCAGAATTAGGAAACCATCAGCCAGAATTTCAGATTCATCTTAGTCCTTGACAAACATCCAAATCTACTACCTGGTAAAAGATGGTTTAATGAGGACACTAAGCTGATTTACATAGACCAGGGTCAGGTAACGGGCTTTACCATTTACTGGCCGTGTAACCCTGGGCAACTGATCAACAGCATCAGTCCTTGATTTCCTCAGTGGAAACCACACTAATGCTTACACTTCACTGGGCTGCAAAGTCAGCTGGTGTTCAATATATGATGGCTCCTAGTACTGGCTATTGTCTTGCTTAGATGCCTCCCATATGCCATGGGCTAGATATTTAATACTATATTTTGCTTTTAGAGCAAAAGTTCTAAAATACATTTATCCAGCAGTGGGTATGGAATGAGACACAATTAATCCATTCAATTAAATGCACTTATTCAGCAAAAACAAGTTATGACTTCAAAAAATAATTTCTAGGGGCACCTGGGTGACGCAGTCAGTTGAGCAACTGACTCTTAGTTTTGGCTCAGGTCATGATCTCAGGACCCTGAAATCAGGACCCTGAGTCGGGTTCATGCCGAGCATGGAGCCTGCTTGAGGTTCCTTCCCCCCCTCAGACTTATGCGTTTCTCTCTAAAATTAAAATCTTTTTTAAAATCTTTAATTAGGGCGTCTGGGTGGCTCAGTGGGTTAGAGCCTCTGCCTTTGGCTCAGGTCATGATCTTAGGGTTCTGGGATCAAGGCCCGCATCGGGCTCTCTGCTCAGCAGGGAGCCTGCTTCCTCCTCTCTCTCTGCCTACCTGTGATCTCTCTCTCTGTCAATAAATAAATAAAATCTTAAAAAAAAATAAATTAAAATGTTTAATAATTTTAAAGATTAAAACAGAAAAAGCTAATGAATACTCAAATTGTTTCCCCAAATAATTTTTTTCTTTTACTATTAGTGCTGGTTTGATCAACTGCTTTTAATTACTGTTTCCTATTTTTAGGGACAGCTACTAAAGAATTCCTCTTATTTACCAAATCTGTACTTTTGTAACCAGTGACCTAAAAGGATGATCTGTATTACATTTTCTTATGCCCTCTAAATCAGTTCTGTGTCAGAATTTTCCTAGGAAAAATTAAATAAGTATAAACAAGCCTATAAAAGTGATTTTGATGTGTTTAACTTTTAAAGTCTGTTTCCATTCTAGCCATCAAAGGAAAAAGAGCTAAAAATTAAGACAGTGCAATAAATACTGTAGAGATTCACTGTTATGTTGACTCCTTACACCAAACTGACATTATCTATTTTTATGAATAAAAAATGCTTCCTTTGTCCTGTATTGTTTCACTGAAATTTTTTTCAAATTAACATTTTCTGCTCAATCCAATTTGCTTTACTTCAGATACTGTATCTTTTTTAATATTTCATTTTTAATAATCTCTGTACCAAATGTGGGGTTGGAACTTACAACCTGAGGTCAAGAGTCGCGTTCTCTACTGACTGAGCCACCCAGGCACCCTCAGAGATTCTCTCTTACATCTGTTCTGGGTTGTAACTGCCAAGAATCTATTGTATCAGTAACATTTGCAGAAACATCCAGTACTGCCATTAATATCTGTTCAACTACATAAACAATGTCTTTTGGAACACTGAAAAAATAAATTATTTTTTTAAAATATCGGAACCAAATCCAGTTGAACTGAATTCTGGTTTCCACTAGCTTTTATTTTTAAACATATTTTATATTCAAAAAAGCATTAGGTCATCTAAACATTTATTATTTGACGTTATATACTTACCTCTGGATAATAGCTTCATGAATTCTACGATACATGTAGCATTCTACAAACAACCAAGGTGAGTAAAACCACCTGGGTTTTCCATCATTTTCATTTAAAAGACTCTGTTGATATTCTAGGTATTGATTCCATATGTCAGTATCAACAAACTTCTCAACAAAGGGGATTATTGGTTTATCTGTTTGTAATTCATTTCGTAATTTAGAAAGAAGAGAAATTGCTTTCTTTTCAGCTTCTGTGCCTTTCTGCAGAAACATGAAAAAAATTTTAAATGCTTAAAAATATATGAATAATCTATATTTAAGTATATAATTTATATACAAACAGTTAACTTATATAGGAATAAAACCTCTAGGATAACACATTTTTAAGGTCCTAAACTAAAGAAAGAAAAAAATACTAGATTTCAAAGCTACATTTTATGTCTTTTACAATTATAAACACTGAAATTCAGAATTCTTAAGTTGAGAATCAAAGAATACACACATTATCCTGTCTTACCTATTCTGCCTTTTTTAAGTTTCTTCTAAGGAACCAGAGCTTTTTCTTCTCTAGAGAAGGAATGATCCACCAAAGATGGAAAACTACTATTGTGTTTCTGTTAGAGTTAACAAAAAAATTAAAGTGAAAACACAATATTACCTCTCCATGTTTCTCAAAAAATTCATTTTTATGTCGATGCAATGTATCAATAGCCTTGGTTAAGATCTGTGGTATTCTGTCTTTAATTGTAAGATATGCAAACGATCTAGAAAAAGAGTCACATACATAGTATATTACTTAATGTTAATACCAGCTGATTGGCCACCTTCCAGTTTCATTTGAATTAAAATTCCTTTTCATACAAGCATTATAAAGTAGCCACCATTGGTCGACTGCTATATTAAGACAGGAAAATCCAAAAACTTCTCTGGTGTTGCATGTCATAAAAGCTAAACATTCTTTGTGCTCCTATTCCCAGATTCTCCCCTTGAGACTGTTCCATGATTCTTATCTTTCCCATTCTCTTCCTTTATTTTCTTAAATCAGAAACTAACTTAACAATGTGATAGGACAGAAAAAGAATTTATTCTAAAAAAGAAATCTGAATAAAGGTATTTATACTAAAACTCAAACAGGCTCTTGTTCCGGATTTATTACCAAGGGACTTCACATACTTAGGTCAATGAGGCATTATGTAAAACTGTGAAAGTTTCTGATGTGCTAGAACATGAAGAATTAAAGATATTTATAAACCTTTTCTCTTTTCTCTTAGTCTATATTCTTAGCCAATTTTAATTCTCTTCAAAAGTTTTCTCTCCTGCCATCACTACCCGCACAATGACTCTGTCCATCCTACTCTCCTCCCAAATAAAATTAAGGCATGTTACCACCACACTCTCCTAACCAAAAAATCAGGAGACTTTCTAGAAATGTCAAAGAATGAGAAAAGCTGGAGGAAAAACTTAAGCATACTTGCATTTAAAAAAAAATTAAAGTATTCTGGATTTTAGGCATATAAAAATCAAGATTTACAAATTACCACTTTATATATAATTAATTTTAAGCAAATGCATATATGATTCAGTTAGAAAAAAGACCAGGAAATGATGAAATTCTGTGCCTTTTTAGAGCACAAAACTTAGTTGATCAGTTCATTTATATCTTCAGATCACCAGAGACAAAGAACAGTAGTTACGTTTTGGGAGAGTCAGAAGTTTTATGCAAATTTTCCAAAAAAAGGAGGAAGGAGAGATGTCAGGGACCCTAACCTCAATCCACCCCACCTTGTCTAAAGGTCAACAGTACTAATTTCCTCAGAGTTTCTTCAAAGACCTGCATCTGTGAGGGTAAAGTCCAAAGTCAGGACTAAGGTAGAACCAGAGGCACCTGAGCTCAAAATTTAAGGTTCCACACATTCCCTTATATTTTGCATGACTGAATGAGTGCCTGCTCAAATTTTGGGCCACTGGTGCCTCTCGAGCCTCAATCTACTCCCGTAAAGGTCAATTTCCTCTACGTATTCCTTTTTTTTTTTTTTTTTGCAGTATTTTGCAAGACATATCTCAAATATAAATTTGGTCAATTTATAAAAATATATTTTTTAAATGATCGTCCACAACTTTTATCTAGAAATCCGTGACATGACGCGTAAAAAGGGAGAAGCGGCGGGCACTGACAGCGAGATCACGAACTAATCTCAACGGCAATAGGAAGAAACGTATTTCTCAATAAATCCGAGATTCCTAAGTTTTGCAGAAAAATTAGCTCTCCAAAAGTCGATTATTAAAGAAAATAAAATGATTAAAGCCATGCCGCTCTAACACCCTGAAAGGAGACAGAGGAGGCACAAACTCTCGAGACAGTCCTGAGTAAAACAAAACAGCAGCATCGGATCACTTGAAAGACAAGTTAACTATTCGACATAAATTATAATCTAAGCCTATTAAAAGGCCTGAGCAAGGACAGTAGAGAGAAGTGGAGTGACCGGAGGATTTCGGCGGGGTGCGTAGTCGGCTGCCAGCAGTCAGAGAGAAGGCTGGAAGCCGATCTGAATCCGGAACCCGGAGCCCGGCAGGTAGCCGCAGCCAAAGGGCTCGCCCCCTTTCCCCGGGCCACCTCGCTGCCCACCCGTATGAGGAAACCAAGCCGACGCGCCGGGGAGCGGGGCCCGACGACTGGACCGGGCGCCCCAGGCCAGCCGCAACTCCCCCGGTGGCTACCCAGAGGTTCCCGACGAGGCCCGGCTTTCCGCAGAAGCGGGGAGGAGGAGGAGCGGCGGAGGGACTGGGTGAGGAAAGAGACACGAACCCTTCGTCCTGTCCGGAGAGAGCCGCCGGAGGCCCAGCCATCACCTCCGCCGTGCGGGCGCCGACGCTCGCGTCGCACCAGCAGCCGCGAAAGAGGCGGTTCCGGCGCCTTAGGAGGAGCTGAGAAAGGGAGGGGCATGGGTTAAAAAAATTCGTTTGAATGGAGAAACTTTATTTGGTTCCGGTGGAAGAGACAAACAACGGCCGGTCGAGGACGAGATCTTCCGGCGACGAGGGCGGAGACAGCTGAGAGCGACGAGAACAGCGGAATAAGGAAGCGGGCGGAGGCGGAAGCAAGCAGGGACCGGGAGGTCCCAGGCACTAGGGAGCGGAAAAGGTCGCGGCGACGCGGGTCACGTGGTCACGCAGTCACGTGCACCCGGTGGCTCACGCTCCCTGGAGGCTGGGGTTCTCTGCGCTTGCGCAGTGTTGGCGCTGGGAGGGTGGCCGGAGCTGCAGTGCAGGCTGCGGGAAGCCGGAGGTTCGGGTACCGTTGTTTTATCTTACTTGCAGCCCGGTCGCGGAAGCTTGCGCGCTTGGCACGTCCCTCTTCTTTTCCGGCAGAGAGGTTAGTGCACTGCTTTTCCCTAGCTAGCTTGTATGTGTCCTCACAGCGGTCCTCACCTTTGATCCCTGCCACTAGGAACCTTTCGGGTCACAGGTTTCACCGGAACCGCTACGGTGATCTTTGGATGACTTAGCTGGGAGTGAAAAAGCACACAGTCCATGAACACTTACTGAACCTTTTTTTGAGCCAGTGCATAGGCTTACCGCAAAGATTTAAAAAAAGAAAAAATTGAGCTTACGGAATTGGAAGGCATGCTCCCGAAGATTAGCGCCGCTTATCTGGCTGATACGGTTTTCTTATTTAGTATTATTGTTAAGTAGAAAATGTGCTTAGTTACTAAGTAGCTGCCATGTATTTCATTCAGAAAACATCAGATGAATACCTACTGTGTAGTGGGCACTGTAATCACAAAAGACACAGCATGAAAGGAGGACAGATCTTATCTTCGAGAAGTTCACATTCTACGGGAGAGAGAAATTTATTCTTTCCTCTTCTGTTTTCTCCTTTAGCTTTGCCACTGTTTTTTCCCCAAAGAATGAATTTATTTATTTATCTATCTATCTATAAATAGATAGATAACATGGGGCTCAAACTCACAGTCCGGAGATCAAGATCGCGAGGCTCCACTGACTGAGCCATTCAGACGCTCCTAGTTTTGTCACTACTTAACATATATTTTACTGACCCAATTTATGCTTGGTCATCTCCAATGTGATGTAAGTTTCAAAAGTTAGGGATTTTTGTCTCTTATTTTCACGTGTATTACCAGTTGGGA
Source organism: Spilogale gracilis (assembly GCA_004023965.1). Classification (NCBI taxonomy): domain Eukaryota; kingdom Metazoa; phylum Chordata; class Mammalia; order Carnivora; family Mephitidae; genus Spilogale; species Spilogale gracilis. The sequence continues at coordinate 69,459 of PITA01006776.1, forward strand.
CAAATTCTGGCACATGGTAGGAACTCAGTTCATCTTTATTATTTGAACTGAAAAATTGGAAATACAAATGGAAAAATAAACAGGGGAGGAAGATAGTGCGTTGTGCATTGTAAATGAAGTAGTTTGGGAAGACTTCACTGGGTAGGGTCTGTTGGAGCAAAGATCTGAAGGAGGTGAGAGCATGAGCCTTACAGATTTTTAGAGGAAGAGCATAAGGAGCAGTCAGTACAAAAAGTACCAAGACCCGAGTGACTGGAGCAAAATGAGCAAGGCATAGAACTGTAGGAGATATTAAGGTGGAGATAAAGGGCCAGAGAATGTAGGACCATGCATCCATTGTAAAGTCTTTGGCTTTTAATTCAAGTAAAATGAGAGGTCAGCACCAAATTTGATGCAAGAGGAAAGATGTGATCTGACATAGATCTTCAAAGGATTACTTTGGTTGCTGTGTTGAGAAGAATCTGTAGAGGCGAAGAATAGAAGCAGGGAGACCTGTTAGGTGTCTATTAATAATAATCATGGGAAAGACAGCAGCTTGGACCAGGGCGGGGAGCAGTGTTGGTTGAAATCTGGTGCAAATAAAGCCCGTGGGATTTACGGACATATTGTGTATGGGGAATGAAAAGGCAAGGTGGATTGTAGGTTTTGGCCTTAGCAAAGATAAGAATATAGTTGCTATTTTGTGAATGGGAAAGACTGTGGGAAGAATTGAATTTGTGGGAAAATTTAAAAAGCTCAGTTTTGAGCCTGTTATGTTTTTCATGCTTATCAGAGTGGTTTAGGAATAAATATTTACTGCTCATCAGAGTGGTTTACCTATAAATACTTGCTATTCATCAATGCATAGGTTGCATATAAGGAGCTGAGAATAGAGAAGAAAAGTGGCCCAAATACTGAGCCTGGTGCTTTTGATTGTTGAGGGAATCGGAAAGCACAAAAGAGATGGAAGATACATCCAGTGAGGTAGGAAAATGGCCAGTGCCCTATCCCAGAAGCCAAGTGAAGAAGGTGCTTCCAGGAAGGTGGAGTGATCAACTAATCTGATGTTGCTGGTAAGTCAGGTAAAATGAAGACGAGAAGTGACCATTGGACTTAGAAATATGGAGGTCATTGGTGACCTTACAAGTGGGTTTTGGTGAAGTGGAAGGATGAAAGCCTGATTGAGGTGGATTCAAGAAAATCAGAGGAGTTAGAGAATAAAACTCCTTTTAAAGAAAAAGAACTGGGGCGCCTGGGTGGCTCAGTTGGTTGAGCGACTGCCTTCGGCTCAGGTCATGATCCTGGAGACCCGGGATCGAGCCCCACATTGGGCTCCCTGCTCGGCGGGAAGCCTGCTTCTCCCTCTCTCACTCCCCCTGCTTGTGTTCCCTCTCTGGCTGTATTTCTCTCTGTCAAATAAATAAATAAAAATCTTTAAAATAAAAAAAAAAAGAAAAAAAGAAAAAGAACTGAGAGAAAAGGTATAGTGTATGGAGGGAAGGATGAGGTCAGGGGAGAGTTGTTTTTATAAGATAGAGGGAAATTAAAGTGTAGCCATATTCTAGTAAGAATATGCTGTAAGGGTGCCTGGGTGGCTCAGTTGGTTAAGCAACTGCCTTCAGCTCAGGTCATGATCCCGGAGACCCAGGATCGAGCCCCGCATCGGGCTGCCTGCTCAGCGGGAAGCCTGCTTCTCCCTCTCTCACTCCCCCTACTTGTGTTCCCTCTCTGGCTGTGTTTCTCTCTGTCAAATTAAAAAAAAAAAAAGAATATGCTGTAAAGGGATGCCTGAGTGGCTCATGTCAGTTAAGCCATCCGACTCTTGGTTTCCACTCAGGGTCCTGAGATCGAGCCCTGCATGGCGCTCTGTAGTCAGCGCGGAGTCTGCTTGTCCCTCTCCATCTATTCTTCCTCCTACTCTCTTTCTCTCTGGGATAAATACATAAAATCTTTAAATTTATTTACATATATATATATATATATATATATATATATATATATGCTGGTAAGAAGGAAAAACAAACAGCATGAAAGAAAAAAGGAGGGTTTAGCCATTCCTGCTAGAGGCAGGAAGGACTGAGACTTGGCATGCACATGGAGGACTGGTTCCAGTTGGGACCGCAGGCAGCTCATCTGTGACAGTGGAAAGGAAGACAAAATACAGGGGCACAGAAACAGTCGTTGGGCAGGTGGGTCATGGTGAGAGCTTGTGGAAATTCTCTTCTGACTGTTTCTGTTCTGTCAAAGAGGAAGCAAGATCATTATTAAGAATGAGAAAGGAAGAGGAGGCACTGGAGGTATGCGGAGAGAGCACAGAGTAAACTGTGGGTGTTGAGCAGTGTGAAGGGCGCTCCTGAAGGAAGCGGCCATGATTTTAAAGTGAGACCAATTAGCATGGTTGGTTGGTTGGTTGTTTGTAGCAGCGTTAAGAGGCAGGCACATATTCGTTGAATTATATTTCATGTCAGTGATGTCACATGGGCATGCAGAAGAGAAAGGGATGCAAGGGATTTGAGGTATATGGGGGAGAGAGAGATGCGGTAGACCACAGATCTATCCTGAGCATGGTGGAAGTGAGGAGTGGGGAATGAGGGGCGCTGAATGGGTGTTCGATCATTGACTTGTTAGGTCGTATTGGAGTTGAGGAATTGTTGGAAAAGAGGAATGAGTTTTTAAAGACCAGACATGGAGTTTGGAATAGAATGCTTGAAACAGGGCATATGCGGTGCAGTTGCTGATAATGCGCCACGCTTATGCAGAGTGTTGAGGGTGATTAACAGTCTAATATACTTTTAACCTTTAAATGTAACTTGTGCGATTAAAATTTAACTTTCCTGAGATGTGGCCCAGTTTTTAACAAAACCTAAATTTTGTATGGGACGGGGGACACCTTAAATGCTACATCTGCCTTCTTCTGCAAAGACAGAAAACACACTTCTTGTTTGTCCTGTTGCTTTTGCATTCTTTGTCATAGCACTTTGCGTGGCCTCCATATGAACGCAGTCTTTAGTTTCAAGGTAAGAATTTCCTAGAAGAGAATAGGAGAACCAGTGTATACAAATATCTAAAATTTTTGTAATTAGTTTCTTCAAAATCCACTCATTCAGCTGGCAAGGAGAAGTACATTAAAGGTGAACTATGATAGCCAATTGGACTAAAACTAAACACAGAATTCCAGCTTTTGAGATATTTTGGAAACAGTAGCTTCTGAACATTGCTGTGACTCGCCCTGGTCCTCTTCCTTCTAGAGGTAGGTATTACAGCATAGTGGTTACCATGTCGTCTTTGGAATTGGAAAAGCCGAGGTTATAATTACACTTTTATTTACTTTTTTAACCTCATTCTTTTACTCAACTTAGGTTAAGGTGTATTTGCTTTGCAAATTTTTTTTTTATTTTATTTATTTAACAGAGAGAAACACAGCTAGAGAGGGAACACAAGCAGGGGAAGTAAGAGAAGAAGAAGCAGGCTTCCCACCAAGCAGAGAGCCCGATGTGGGGCTTGATCCAGGACTCCAGGATCATGACCTGAGCCAAAGGCAGTTGCTTAACAATTAAGCCACCAGGCACCCCTGTTTTGCAAATGTTTTTACAGAAATATGCTTATTACGTAGGAAAATATTGTATATGTTTGAAAACATTTGAAAACAAAAATAGCTTGAACTTCAAATTCTTTTTCTTTTAGCTTGAGATGTGGTAATGTCAGCCAGACAGTTCAGAGCCCTGGCCAGATCTCACCGTATTTTATCAAAAGTGCATCAGTGCCAGCGACTTGTTCATCGAACGTTAAAACCACTGAAAGAATCTGAGACGACAACATGCAGCACCATGATGAGAAGTCAAAACTTGGATTGGTTCTTTCCTGATACAGCAGCTGGTGGTTTGAGTAAGTCCCCAGTCCTGGAAATGAGTCAGAATATTTCAAGTACAAGCATACTCTTTCCATTAAATGCCGCGCATCACCAAGATGAAAAAGTGCACCTTCCAACCAGGAAATCTTTTGGTACTCACAGGAAAGTGACTCACAGACCAAATCTATTAGGTTCTAAGTGGTTCATAAAAATATTAGAGCGGCATTACTCATCTCCATCAGCGGAAACACTTGTTCCTAAACAAGACCTTCCGCCAATCAAGAGACCACTAAAAGCATCAAGGACCAGGCAGCCATCGAGGACCAACCTTCCAGTTCTGTCTGTGAATGAGGTAAAAATGTGTGGTGGTGGCATTCTATTTTGTAATCATTGCTCACACTTTGGCTGATGTCCACGGAACACAGCCTTACTATGAACATAAGAGAGCTAGCAACAAGATCTTTGAAGCCTAATAGTAAAGTCTATGATATCCAAAGGCAACCACCATCTTTTTTTTTTTTTAAGATTTATTTGAGAGAGAGCATATATGCACGTGAGTTGGGGGAGGGCCAGAGGGAGAGAGTCTCTAGCAGACTCCCTGTTGAACCCAGACTCCAAGGTGGGGCTCCCTCTCATAGCCCTGAGATCATAACCTGAGCCGAAATCAAGAGTCAGATATTTAACTGACTGGACTACCCTGGTGCTCCAGGGAATCACCATGTAAGTTTTAAGAATTAATAGTATGTATAAACACAAAGTTTAGGCAATTAAATATAAAAATATAGTTTACAAAAAGATTAGTTATTGACTTAAGGAAACGTTGAGGAAAAACTAGTGTTAAGTCCAGTGTTGGAAACGTACTATAAAAAAAGACCCATTTAAAAAAACTCAAACTATAGAAATTCTTCATCAAGTTAAAAAAAAATCATTTTTTAGTAGCTGTGCAGACAAGCACCCACTAGCCTGTAGTAACTGTATGGATCAGGTAGTGAAATGACATGGCAAGGTCAGTCAGAAAAGAGTGAGAGGTGTTTACTTTTCTAGCTTTGAGGGTTGAAGGGGGCTTTTTTTACTCACTGTTAAGAGGTTTATGGGATTTCTCAGCTACAACTGCATTTCCCTTCTAAATGATCAATATTGTGTAAGGTCAAGAGTGCCTGGGTGGCTCAGTGGGTTAAAGCCTCTGCCTTCAGCTCAGGTCATGATCTCAGGGTCCTGGGATCAAGGCCCGCATCAGGTTCTCTGCTCGGCAGGGAGGCTGCTTCCTCCTCTCTCTCTTTCTGCCTGCCTCTCTGCCTACTTGTGATCTCTCTCTGTCAAATAAATAAATAAAATCTTTTAAAAAAATACTATCTAAGGTCAAGATTGAGCCCTTTGCCACGTTTTGTATCTTGCATAATACCTAGAACTGTGCCTGATATATAATAAATGTTCATTAAATTGGAAAAGAAAGAAGAGAGGCACAGGGATCTTTGATGTCCATGGTCATCAACATTAAAAATGAGAACGTAGAGGGGTGCCTGGGTGACTCAGTTGGTGAAGCGACTGCCTTCAGCTCAGGTCATGATCCCGGAGACCCAGGATCGAGTCCCACATCGGGCTCCCTGCTCCGCGGGAAGCCTGCTTCTCCCTCTCTCACTCCCCCTACTTGTGTTCCCTCTCTGGCTGTGTTTCTATCTGTCAAATAAATAAAATCTTTTAAAAAAATAAAAATAAAAATGGGAATGTAGAATATTTAAAACTTGATCATCCTGAATCTATCAGAAAACAGGTTAGGATGTCTGTCTTAAAATCTTGATTCTGAGAAGTAGACCCTGAGCATGTTTAAATTTTGTGGTTGCTTTTTTTTTTTTTCCCCTTGCTGCATAGTTGATTTCCATCCATGAAGGAAGGTGTAACTAGGTCTCTATCCCCAGGGTGGAAGATTGGCTTTTATCTGCCCCTGCTGGAGAGCCACCCCATTTCCACATGGGCATCATGGGGCTGGTGAATCCTTTGTGGCAGTATAGCCCTTTCTCCCCTTCTGGACTGAGACAGGAAGGACTCTGCCTTGTTCCAAAGAGCAGGTGCGCTTTCTCTGGACCCTCACACGTGCTCCTGAGCTAGCGCTTTTCCTCTTCACACAAGCATGCTGCCAGGTTAATCACCCTCTCTCCTGGAATGAAATCTTTACCTAGTGTCATTTGCAGAGATTAACCTACTAAGATGTTCAGCCCATAGTTTATCAGGTCAACAACAGTGCTGCTTGTTCATGAGTCCTATCTCTCAGGATGCTGGAGGATGACAGCCACTGTCCTGGGCAGCATAGAGATGGGCACGAAAGGAAAGGTGCCAGGTGCCTGCTGGTGGTTTTCAGAGGAACACTGCTGTGTGCTGCAAGGTTAAGCAGTGTGTTGTTCATAGCTGTCTGTTTGTTCTGGGGGTGCGGTTAGTGAAATAGAATAGAGAACATCAGAATGTATTACTCATGGTAGAGCTAATGCGATTTTGTGAATTTCTTGTGTCAGTTACCGGTCTGTGTGCACATAAGCCTGTGTACTGTATATTCAGAAGGCTTTCTTGCCATGGAAGATAGTCAGAAAACTGGAGAGCCAAAGCATTGTACTGGTATGTAAAATGTATTTGTGTTTTATAACTGTCATCTGCAGTCTATACAGAACAGGAAAAACAGGAATGTCTCTTTCCACGATATAAAAGCAACATTGCAGTAATGCATTAATTTTCTTCAGTACTAGAATGTGAATAAAAATAAACATTCTTTTTCAAGAAAAGTGTTCCATCAGAGTGTGTGATGGGCTAAAACAAGAATCATATATAGATTTCTAGCCCCATCTGCTGGAACATGTTTTCTGTGGCCAGAAAAATGAAATACATATCGAAACACGGTGGCTTTCTTGGCTTTGGGTTTTAAGGTTTTCTTTTTGTTTTTTAGCATTTTAAAATAGAAAGGCTTAAACTTAGGTGTTAAATCCAGTAACTATTTTAGGTTAATTTGGCACGTGTATTTAAGACAAGTTGTTGGTCCCTATCCTAGTGTGTTCTAAACCCTGAAATTTGCTGTCTCTACATGTAGATACGTGATTCATTATAAAAACCCAGAAAAAGATATGTATGAAAACAAAAGCTTCTCACAGTGTAACAGTACCATTAACAGGGGGAAAAATGTGAATACAACACATTCCATGGGCCTCTCTTTCCCTTTACCAAATGGATTTGAGTACAGTCTGAAAACTTAAAGGATATAAAACTAAAAAAAAAAAAAAATCTAACAAATCAAGCTAAAGAATTTTGTGAATCACTTATTAGTAGAAGAAGCCATAAGTTAAAGAGAGACTGATCCAGGATGCTTAAGGAGGATACAGAAAGTAGTGTGGCAAAGCCAGAGAAGCGGTGTGACGCTGGCCAGAACTGGGAGCCAAACCTAACAGGAGACAGTGAGAGAAGGAAAGGTGACAATCTTCAGAAAGTCTGCAAAAATCTTTGGAATGGCTAAGTAAAAACAGACTTGTGTCTCGAGATCCATTTTTTAATCTCTTTGGAACTCAGAATGTATTTTCTCATGGAAGCAGTGAGTGAATGCCTTGCCTTGTGCCATCCTGAGAGTGCACAGTGGCATGGATGAGTCTGGTCACTAACAAGTGAAGCAGGCAGAAGACAGCACAGAGTGGGGGGGCCTGGGCGCTGGGCAACTAGGACCCCCCTCCTCAACCTTGGTGATCACTGCCAGATCTTCCACTTGATCAAACATTGGTGGAAATCTGGGTTTTGTGTGAAATCTCAATTTGTTGTTACAGTGAATTCAAATCTTAAAAACACTAGATGGGGGTCGCCCGGGTGGCTCAGTCGGTTAAGCCTCTTCCTTCAGCTCAGGTCATGATCCTAGAGTCTGAGGATCAAGTCCCGCATCTGGCTCCCTACTCAGCGGGGAGCCTGCTTCTCCCTCTACCTGCTGTTCCCCCTGCTTGTACACCCTCACTTTCTCTCTCTCTTTCTGACAAATAAATATAAAATCTTAAAAAAAAAAAAAAGGAAAGGAAGGAAAACACTAGATGGGTCACCTTTTGAGTTGGATAGCTCTCTGAGCTACCAGTTTAACAATTCTGATTCTAGAGACAGTTGGCCTCTGCCACTTTCAGTACAGAAATGGGAAGATCGTTCACTGGAATAGTTCTTGGGCTGGGCCCCCTTATCTCTCTCTCGTTTTTTAATTTTTTTTAAGGGGGCATTTTTTTTAAGATTTTATTTATTTATTTGACAGAGAGCAAGAGCACAGCAGGGGAAGCAGCAGAGGGAGAGAGAGAACAGCTCCCCGCTGAGCAGGGAGCGCAGTGCAGGGCTCTATCCCAGGACCCTGGGATCATGACCTGAGCCAATGGCAGATCCTGAACCGACTGAGCCACCCAGGTGCCCCCATTTTGTTTTTTTAATTTTTTTAAGTAGGCTCCATACTCAGCCTGGAGCCCAGTGGGACTTGAACTCACAACCCTGAGTTCACCACCTGAGCTGAGATGAAGAGTTGGACACTTAACTGACTGAGCCACCCACGTACCCTTCTTTTCATCTCTTATTTTTTTTGTGCTTCCTGCTGTTCTCCTTCTGGCCCAGACTAAGCATGTCAAATGTAGTAGTCATAGAAGTAATTCTCACATCCCACCGAATCTACTCTGATTTTGCTTGGCAAGCTTTAGTAAATTCGTTGGGTCTCTACAGAGCGGAGCTGGCCCACTGTGGGCCTGTTACCAGGATTCCTCTCTTTCATCCAGCTTAAATCCCATGTCTGGTCAGCTTTCTAACTCCATGGAGCCTTAAAAGAACAGATAGTATTAGCAGTTCTTTTTTTTTTTTTTTTTAAGATTTTATTTGTTTGTTTGGCAGAGAGGCAGGCAGAGAGAGAGGAGGAACCAGGCTCCCTGCTGAGCAGAGAGCCTGATGTGGGCCTTGATCCCAGGACCCTGAGATCATGACCTGAGCCAAAAGCAGAGGCTTTAACCCACTGAGCAACCCAGGCACCCAGTATCAGCAGTTCTAAACCTTAAGCATATCATTGATTCTTCTATAACTGTCTATATTATCTACACTCTGGCTCTATGCGTCCATATGATTTGTGTATCAGCACACTCTTACCTTCATAGTGACTCTGGGACTCAGCTTATCAGATACCTCCCTGCAAAAGGAGGGTGGCCTACATTCATTTAGCCTCATATTCAATAGCAATTTCTGCTTGTCTGACTTTCCTTCTCCCCGCCCGCCACCGATTAAGATAAAATCATTTTGCGGATGACTGGATATTTGATTGATTTTAGGTTTTCCAGTTTTGTGTGTATCTTCAGGTCCTCTGTTTACTCTCCTGCTACTTTTTAAACCACACACTAAAAGAGCATAGCAAATTAAGGAAAAGACAAAGCAAGGTTAGGTCATTTCTGGAGATACGACCCAGAGTTAGGTAACAAACGTGGAAGAGAGGAAGGAATTAGTATACTACTTTTCTGAAACTTTGTACTAGGAATTTAACAGAAAGGGAAAGGGCTTAATGCTGATCTATGTAACTCCTAGAAGTAAGTTTTGATTCAGTGACTCTTAAACCTCTTTAACCGGTGGTGGGCCAAAGCAGCATATGTATCTAATGACTATAGAATCACTCATGTTCTGATCAGAAATGTAAACTTATGAACATATGAAAATTCAGATGTAAATTACTTGATAAGCTTTTTGGCCTCACATACGTGTTGAGGGTTTAAACATGCCTGTACATGCAGTAGTAATAACTGTGATCTCACAGATAGTGACCCTTGTGCTAGCCATGATTCTGGGTGGTTGACATTCATTAACTTGTTTAAATTTCACAACAGTCCTCTAAGTAGGTATTTTGTCATCCTGATTTTTTTCTTAAAAACTATTCAGATTCTTTACTGAACTCATGAAGTCTTTGCTAGTAGCTTTTGAACTTAATGGGCTTCATCTTCTAGTACGAAATATATTTTACAGTATACATACTTAGACATGCACAGGTGACAAAAAAAGAGCTTCATAAAATAACATTTACCCATACTCTGAATGATGTACAGTAATATTTTCAATTGTGTCTTGAATCTTTTTAAAAAGTGGTTTGGGCCAAGTAGATCGGTTGCAGGCCTCACTGAGAGGTTGTGACTTACACTGACAGAACCAGTGCTGTGCCACGCCCCTTACCAGGTGTGCCCCGGCCCCGCGCACACGCGGCGCACAGATGTACACGTGTGTACACAGACGAGGCTCCATGCACTAACGAAACCCGGACACATCGTCAAATAAACACAACTTTTTGTTTAATAGCAACCATAGTAAAAGTTCTGTTGTTGTTTTTTTAATTTTATTTATTTATTTGACAGAGAGAAACACAGCTAGAGAGGGAACATAAGCAGGGGAGTGAGAGAGGGAGAAGCAAGTTTCCTGCCAAACAGGGAGCCCGATGCAGGGCTCCATCCTGGGACTCCAGGATCCTGACCTGAGCCGAAGGCAGATGCTTAACAACTGAGCCACCCAGCGCCCCCAGAATAAAAGTTCTGTACTTCCTTTGTAGATTTAAAGTAATCTCTGCTGTACAAGACTAATGACAGATTATCAAGTGGCCTCAAATAATAATGCTGCTGTGATGGGCTCGCCTGGGTGGCTGTCTTAAGCATCTGCCTTCAGCCCAGGTCATGATCCCAGGGTCCTAGGATCGGGCCCCACATCCAGCTCCTTGCTCAGCAGGGAGCCTGCTTCTCCCTCTGCGGCTGCTCCCCCTGCTTGTGCACGCTCTCTCTCTCTCAGTCAAATAAATAAAATGTTAAAAATATAATAATAATGTTGATGTGGGGGCGCCTGGGTGGCTCAGTTGGTTAAGCAACTGCCTTCAGCTCAGGTCATGATCCTGGAGACCCGGGATCGAGTCCCACATCGGGCTCCCTGCTCGGCAGGAGGCCTGCTTCTCCCTCTCTCACTCCCCCCCTGCTTGTGTTCCCTCTCTCACTGTGTTTCTCTCTGTCAAATAAATAAATAAAATACTTAAAAAAATAATAATGTTAGTGTGAAAAATCACGGAAATGCAGATTTGGAGAGACCGTAAAGATCATTCCACCCAGGGCCATGTGATGCCTAAATCCTCTCTGTATCTTTTTTTCCAATCTGCACTTGCAACACCACCACGAGGGGCACAGCTCTTTTCGGCATAGCCCATTACATCTTCTCGGTGGCTGGCAGGAGAAAGTCCTTTCACAGATGGGGCTGAAATCCATCTCCCTCTACCTTCTTTCTCTTCACCATCATCGTATTGTATGAACCTTTGATGAACTCTCAAGAGCTTGCTTTAAAAAATGGAGCCCGGGAAGGTGGTTGCCATCAGATATTTTACCGTCTTGGTAACCCTTGTCCTGCTGATCTCACCCAAACAGGACCTGATGCATTGCACAGCATTTGCAACCGCAGATGAATACCATCTCGGAACTCTCTCTCAAGATCTGGCCTCCCATGGATATATTGAAGTAACAAGCTTGCCTAGAGGTACATCTTGAACCTGGGGCCAAGTATGTTAAAATATATAGGAAAATAATTTTCCTGTGCTATGCCTTAAGTATGCATTTGTTTACATTCTGTTTTTTATTTAAAAGATTCTGTCAGGGGTGCCTGGGTGGCAGGCAGGGTTAAGCATCCAACTTCTAGTTTCCACTCAGGTCATGCTGAGGGTCATAAGATCAAGCCCCACATTGGGCCCCGTGCTCAGTGGGGAGTCTGCTTGGGACTCTGCCTCTCCTCCCACCTCCCACCACGTGCTCTCATGCACCTGTCTAAAATAAATCCTTAAAAAATAATAAAGGATCATATCACAAAAATGTTGGGTCTTTTTATACAAATGGCAAAGATGAGAAATTAAAATTTATTTACAGAGAACTTGGTTCTCAGATTAAAATCAATATGGTCTATTAAGCTTTATTTGTAGGATCGCTATGCGTTGGGATGATTAAAGGCTGTGACACTTCATTTCTATTGCATTAAAAAATTGTTTGAGTGTTACAGAAGAACCGTGCAATTAATAGAAATGTAGGGAGACCCTTTATAGAAAAATTTTACCAGTACAGAGCACCTGGCTGGTTCAGTGGGTTAAGCCTCTGCCTTCAGCTCAGGTCACGATCTCAGGGTCCTGGGATCAAGCCTTGCTTCGGGCTCTCTGCTGGGCAGGGAGCCTGCTTCTCTCTCTCTCTCTCTCTCTCTCTCTCTCTCTCTCTCAACTATATAAAATAAGAAAAACTTACCATTACAAGCCAAAACTTTAAAACTAACAAAATTGGGGCGCCTGGGTGGCTCATTTGGTTAAGTGACTGCCTTCGGTTCAGGTCATGATCCCAGAGTCTTGGGATCGAGCCCCACATCGGGCTCCCTGCTCGGCGGGAAGCCTGCTTCTCCCTCTCTCACTCCCCCTGCTTGTGTTCCCTCTCTATCTGTGTTTCTCTCTGTCAAATAAATAAAATCTTTAAAAAAAAAAAAAGAATGTAGTGCTTAGGGAAGTTAGAGCTCACCCCAAAAAAAAGGTAGTGTAGGATTTGGTCTTTATCTGAACGGTCCATTCCCTAACCCGTACTAGGAACTCTGAAATTTTGTTGATCCTAATTTTAGGTTTATGTAATTTTAGGTTTTGCACGTTAACATAAATATGTTTATTAATTGACACATTCCTGCATATTTATGATTTATTTTATAGAATATTTTGTACTTATAACAAATATTAACTATGCTAATATATAAAGCAACTACTTATTGATGAAAATATATTAATATATACTTAATAATATTTAAAAGGTTACAAATATTTAAATAGTTACAGGTGACTACAGTGTTGGTTCCCATGATTAACTTTGAACTCAGATATATTTTGAAATGATCAGTATCTCTGTTTTTATATATTTTCTGTTGTCTCACACTATATATAATTTAAAATTTATCAAAATGAATAGTTTGAGAATATTAAAATTATTTTATTAACAAAATGGTATTTAAAGGAAGAGGATTTTGTAGAAATTTTAATTCTGGAATCTTGTATTAAAACTAAGACTTTAATCATTATTAACTGGACTACTGATTACAGAATGAAGATGGGTGTCAGTGAGTGGTTTTAAAAATAATAGTGACACAGGTGTTTCAGTGTTTTGTGAAAGTAATTTCTTGCAGTCTTTTCATTTTCATATGTTAAATACTTCAGAAACCTGAAAATGAACAGAATATTACAGAGCACTTAATGATATATGACAGAATGATCACAAGGACTTTATTAAAAGTTCATGGGTGACTCGTAAACCTTGAGTCATTTTATGATGATAGCTTTTCATGCCTTTATTTTAAATCACAGATGCAGCAAATATTTTGGTGATGGGTGTGGAACATTCTGCTAAAGAAGGTGATCCTGGAACAATATTCTTCTTCAGGTAAGACAAATGAGCAGCCCTACTGGGAAATGGGCCTGTAGTCAAATAATGTGGTCCTTTTTTTTTTCTCCAAGTGGTAGAACCACAGATGGTTTGTTTATTTATATCTTTCTGCATTTTATACCTTTTCTACATTGTAATTTTCTTTCTTTTTTAAATTTTTATTTAAATTCTAGTTAGTAACATACAGCGTAATATTGGTTTTGGGCATAGAATTTGGTGATTCCTCACTTACATATATAACACCCAGTGCTCATCATAACATGTACCCTCCTTAATACCCATCACCCATCTAGCCCATCCCCTCGCCTGCCTCCCATCAACCCTCTGTTTGTTCTCTGCTGTTAGAGTCTCCAGTGATTTGTTTCCATCTCTCTCTTTTTTCTCCCTCTCCCATATGTACATCTGTTTTGTTTCTTAAATTCCACATATCAGTGAGATCGGATAGTTCTTGTCTTTCTTTGACTTATTTCACTGAATGTAATATACTTTAGCTTCATCCACATCGATGCAAATGGCAAGATTTCATTCTTTTGGTGGCTGAGTAATACTCCCTTGTATATATACACCTCTTCTTTATTCATTCATTTGTCGATGGACCGCTGGGCTCTTCCCATAGTTTGGCTATTGTTGACAGTGCCACTGTATATATCGGGGCACCTGGGCCCTTCAGATCTGTACTGCTGTGTCCTTTGGGTAAATACCTAGTAGTGCAATTGCTGGATCAGAGGGTAGTTCTGTTTAAACTTTTTGAAGAAACTTCATACTGTTTTCCAGAGTGGCTATACCAGGTTGCATTCCCACCACCAAGATGGTTCCCCTTTTCTCCACATCCTCGCCAACATCTGTTGGTTTCTGTGTTACTAATTTTATCCATTCTGACCGGTGTGAGGTAGTATCTCATCATGGTTTTGATTTTTATTTCTCTGATGCTGAGTGATATTGAGTATTCTTTCATATGCCTCTTAGCCATCTGTGTGTACTCTCTGGAGAAAATTCTTTTCATGTCTTCTGCCCATTTCTTAATTGGATTATTTGTTTTTCGCGTGTTGAGCTTGATAAGTTCTTTACAGATATTGAGTACTAATCCTTTTTCTGTCATGTCATTTGCACATATCTTCTCCCATTCCATAGGCTGCCTTGTAGTTTTGTTGATTTTTTTTCCTTCACTGTGCAGAAAAGCTTTTTATCTTGATGAAATCCCAGTGGTTTATTTTTGTTTTCGTTGCCCTTGCCTCCGGTGACATGTCTAATAAGAAGTTGCTAAGGCCTAAGCCAATGAGGTTGCTGCCTGTTTTCTCTTCTAGGATTTTGATGGTTTCCTGTCTCACATTTAGGTCTTTCATCCATTTTGAACTGATTTTTGTGTGTGATGTAAGAAAGTGGTCCAGTTTCATTCTTCTGCATGTCGCTGTCCAGATAGCATGGTCCTTAAACTTGATGGTGTACCTTCTCCCTTAATATTAAATGTGTCCAAATTTATTTGTGATTTAAATTTATCCTTTGATACTTATTTGATTTAGGAGACTTTGTAAGTTTTAGGAATTTTCTGATAAATCCTGATAAAACAAATAATTTTGAAAACAAATAATTTTTCCATGGCTTGCCTTTATTTATAAATCTGGATTCTTGTTTCCTGAGAGTATATAAAGTATCCTACTTCCCATTCATCTTCAGGGCTCCCTGCTAGAGTGGTGTTCCCACCCTGCTATCTTTTCTTCGTTTTTTTTCTCCTTCTGTAACTCTTTTGCTTTCATTTTAGACCACCTTACCTCACCAGAGACATCAGACTGGACGCCTGAGTCACATATACTTACTCCTTTTCTTTTCTTTTCTTTTCTTTTCTTTTTTTTTAAGATTTTATTTATTTATTTGACAGAGAGAAACACAAGCAGGGGGAGTGAGAGAGGGAGAAGCAGGCTTCCTGCTGAGCAGGAAGCCTGATGTGGGACTCGATCCTGAGTGTCTGGGATCATGACCTGAGCCGAAGGCTGTCGCTTGACGAACTGAGCCACCCAGGCGCCCCACTCCTTTTCCTTAAAGGTTGTTTTTAACACTAAATACTCCTGAGTAACTGAATGAGAATTGTTATGATAATAGAAACCACTTAAAATAATTTCATATTATCCTCACAGCTCTTGCGGAGGCCCATTCTTCCCATCTTGCAGCTAGGGACACTCAGGATGAGAGAGATGAAGTGAGTTGCCCGCACTCCTGGGATTGTTCTGTGACAGAACAGAAATACATAGAGTGTCTGTAAGAACCCAAACTTTGATAAAATCTTTGTGATATCAGTGTTTATGGTTGATGATAACTGGAAGCCTCAGCTTGGTTCCTGTCAGTGCCTTATAATCAAGAGCTCAACATTTGGCCCCAGTGGAATAGCGTCCCCTTTGGACTGGAGGAATTCGGATTTCTGAGGGCCTCTAGATGAGCACCAGCCAGTAGAAATACAATGCAAGCCTCATATGTAATGATACATTTTCTAGTAGCCATATTTTTTAAAGTTAAAAAAAAAAAGATTTAAATTTGAACCCCAATGATAATATATGTTGCCTGAAATGAATTTTAATAACGTGTTTTATTTAACCCAACATATCCATGGTGCTCTCATTTTAACATGTAATCAGTCAGTAATTAATGAGATTTTTCCACTGGTCCATTCACACCGAGTCTTCAAAATTCGCTGTGTGGTTTATGTCTCCCGTGTCCCTCGGCGTGGACCCGGCCCGTTTCAAGGGCTCCGTAGCCCACATGGCCTCCAAGTGCCACACCACACAGCACAGCTCCCTGAATGGAGAGGGGCATGATCCCAAGACCTCATTTGCCCACAAGGGATCCTCTGAACTAATGCTCCTTTCCCCTCCCTGTGGCTGTGGGTCCCAGTCCCATCCACCTCCTAACCCCTACACCAGGCTTGCCGCTCCTAGCTGCCCGGTCCCCTGCCTGTCTTCTCACCTGCTGCCAGTCTGTTTGCCTGTCACAGACAGGAGCAGTGTTCAGCGGGCGCTTCTGATCCCTACACTCTCCTGCTTCAAATTCCTTGGAACCTGACCAGACTCCTCCTTAGCGCCTCTCCAGCCTGCTCGCCTCCTGCTTGCTCACGTCCACAGCCCTGCAGACGGCTATTCTCAGATGCAGCCGTGCTCCCTCACACCGTCTCCCTGAGCCCAGGGCCTTCCCTCTGCCCTGTTGCCGCCTCCCGTTTTCTCCTTTGGCTTAGCCCTGCTCCTCCTGTGGGAACGGGGTCCCTCCCACGGACATCCCAGAGTACATTCTGTGTAATTCCCCGAGCCCTCACCACTCTGTACCTGCACTTGGAGGTCTGTCGTCAGTCTTTGCTAAATCGGGAGTTCTTCGAGAGAACTAGACCAAACTCATCTTTGTATCCAATGCAAAGCACTGACCCACATGTATGCTGATAAGCACAGTGCTTAAGAAACATTTGAAGAACGATCAAGACCACTGAATTTTTACCTTTCCTTCATTTCCACCTTCCCTTCCTCCAGTGTAATACCATAGAGCCATAACTTTCCCTCTCTCTCTCTCTCTCTCTCTCTTTTCTTATTTATCACCAAAACTGCTCAGCATGTCAAACTTCAGGAAATCAAAACAAGCTCATTTATAGTTTTGAGACCTCAGATTCTTTCAAAGCCAAAACTGGATTCAGAGGCCTTCTGTGGCTTACATCATATGGCAGCAAGTACCGTAAGGATGGGTGGTATTATTCCGGGGGTGCTTTTATCCATCTTTGGCTTTAATTTATCTCAGTCTCTTTATTCCATAACTATTAAAAGCATGATCCTTTATTCTTTTCCTGTAGCAGAATCTGCCTAATGAAGGCTAAGATGGGTCCCAAATTTTCCTTATTCTGTACATCAGAATTGAACCAGGTATGAAACAGTCTAGATACACAAAGTTATATAGTATTACAATAATATTTATTCTGCAAGCCATGTGAGAAATCCTGAATTTGGGGGAGCTCAGGTTTTATCAAGAGTTCAGGAATAATTCT
This sequence comes from Spilogale gracilis, assembly GCA_004023965.1. NCBI lineage: Eukaryota > Metazoa > Chordata > Mammalia > Carnivora > Mephitidae > Spilogale > Spilogale gracilis. The sequence goes on from PITA01006776.1 coordinate 86,740, forward strand.
TGTTTTTGCAAATTCCATCTAGGAACCATAATGTCAAGTAATTAATCACATTTTTTAAAATTGCCTTCTGGATCTATCCTAGAAGTTACCTAAGAATGACTTTATGTGTAGCCCTAAAGAATATATCCAGGCATTAACTTGGTTGGTTCTTTTATTCTTTTAAATCAGAGAAGGAGCTGCTGTGTTCTGGAATGTGAAAGACAAAACTGTAAGTATATGTAAAGTATAAAAGTGTAAAAATTTAGTTTTCTGTGAAAAAAGTATTATCACTCAGTAATCTGAGCCACGGGAAGATAAATTAGCAGATAAATCAACAGCTTATTTGCTGTGCATTATGTGGTATTTATCCTGGCACTTTTGTCTTCTAAAATGATTGTATTTGGGGGCTTCTGCTTAGTCGGTTAAGCATCTGCCTTCCGCTCAGGTCATGATCCTGGAGTCCTGGCATCCCTGCTCAGTGGGGAGTCTGCTTCTCCCTCTCCCTGTGCCCCTCCTCCCATTTGTGTGCCTTCACGTGCTCAGTCTCTCTCTCAAATAAATAAATAAATAAATAAAATCTTAAAAAAAAACATTCAGGAGAGCAGAGATTGTCACTTTCTATACCTTGATATTGTTTAAGCTGTTATAGTTTTATAACTTACATATTTTTTTAAAGATTTAAAGGCTACAAACCATGATGTTAAACTAGTTTATTTTCTTTGGGTTGTGGAATAGGAGAATTTTAATTTTCTTTTTCATGCTACTTCGTGTTTCCTAAATATAAAAACCGTATATTCTCCTGTGGCGTTTAATATCACAAAGAATTTGCCTTTTCCTTAAGAACTAACCAGAAGAGCTTTGCACAGTGGCAGGATCATAGCCAGTGAGGTTTCTCTGCGGCACGAGTATTGCTAATTAACAACTAAACAGAAAAAATGTCATCAAATATAATGAAAAATGGTATAAGCATTAACCCCGTACCATAGTTCTGTACCGAGAGAGTCAGGATAATTTCAGGTTATCTTCCTTCTCTTCTAGATGAAGCATGTGATGCAGGTCTTAGAAAAGCATGAAATCCAGCCCTACGAAATCGCTCTGGTGCACTGGGAAAACGAGGAGCTCAACTACGTAAAAACAGAGTAAGCAGCATTTTATCAAGTTTACAAAAAGAGTGTCAAGCAGTGAAGGTGGTAAACAGCTTACACACCTGGAGATTAATTTTTAAGACAGAAGTTACTGGTGCAGATATAAAGTCTACACAATATAATATATATCAATAGGTAAACATAATTGTTTGAACTGGTCAGGCTATCCAGAAATGAAAATAAATCGATGTGTAACCCCAAGTGGTAAGTGTCCTAAGCAGCCTGAATTAGCAAATGCTCTGCCTTTATCAGAATAAACATATCGAGTTATTCTAGTAAAGCTTTATCATAAGTAGGTTCATTTTTCCCCCTGTTGATTTTGAGTATGGATGAGAGTGTGAGCTAAGAGAATCAGTGGTAGAAATAGGGGTGCCTGCAGGAAGTGGGGGCCTGACATAGCATTCCCAGAGAGGATGTGTGGGTGGGCAGCATCCTGGCTGATTTTCTTGTCCCAGCAAGCAGGGGAACATGAAGACGGATGGCAGTGCGAACAAGATTGAATGGCCCTTGTCCTCAGGGGGTTACCTGCCTGGTGGAATACAGAAAAGGAGTTCTTTGTATTAAAGAACGTGATGAAAGCAGAGCTAGGAAAATTTAGGAGAGACACCAGCTGTAGAAAGACGAGATGGGATCAGAGCTAAGTACCAATGGCCAACAAAGATAAACTACTTGCCTTGTGCCAGGCACTGTTCTAGGTGCTTTCCAGGCATCCTTTCATTTAGTCCTGACAAAAAAAAAAAACCCTACAAAGGCGTGAACCAGCTTTCTGACAAAGTTAAGAGATGTTTTCGTCATGCCTTAGGGTCCCTGACCAGTGAGTGAGGGCCTGAGCCCAGAGTGGATGCACTTGAAAGGGAGGATGTGAACCTGAGAGATACAACAGAAGAAAAGCTAATCGAATTTTATTAATTTTCTTATTAAGCACTCAGTGTGGGGTTATGCTTCCCATGAACTTCCCTTCTCTGCTCTATTCCAGAACACACTGTTAAGAGAAACCCACAGACACACATGCACACAGGCACACTCACCCAATACCTTACAGTCTCTGGAGGAGTAGAGTCCCCAGCTGGGGTCTCTGTGGATCCCACAGCCCATGTTTGGTTTTGTCAGAAAGCCCGTCACAGCTGCCACCCGCCGTGACTGTCATGTGAGTCCGGCTGGGTACTCTTTGCTTCCTCAGGAGGCTCTATGGCCAATGGCTCCTTCATTAAAGCATCCTGTTGACTCTACTTTGTCTTTTCTTTCCTTTTTCCTTCCACTTGAGGGTGTCAACACATTCTGCCTCGCAGATTGGGTCCATCACTTTGCCCATCTCTTGCTTCACATCTTCTGTGACAGTTTACCCTATATGTTTCCTATTTGCTTGTGATATTTATGTTCCCAAGTTCCCTCCCATTCCCTATCTCCCAGTCCTCCCAAAGGCCTCACGTGTGCCCCTCATAGTTGAATTGCTTTCCTGTCTCCCTTCCTTGTTCCCACCGTGTCAGTGTGACTTTAGATGACAACTGACTTTATTTTGTTTTTAAGACTTTTTCTTTATTTAACAAAGAATGAGAGAGAGACAGAGAGCGAGCACAAGCAGGAAGAATGGGAAAGGGAAAAGCAGGCTTCCCGCCGAGCAGGGAGCCTGATGTGGGACTCGATCCCAGGACCCTGGGATCATGACCTGAGCCAAAGGCAGACACTTAACAACTGAACTCCCCAGGCGCCCTGACAGTGTGACTTTAGATGATGGTGTGTGATAGTGGATAGGGTAGTGTGATAGCTTTATATTCAGCACTTGAGCAGTTAGCAATTTATTGGGGTCATTTTCCTTTCTACGAAATAGCAAAACGTGCTTGTTAATTTTTGCTGTGTGGATTTCCTATTAATGAACGATTCTCCTATTGAACTTTAGTTTCTTTCTTGATTTTTTACTGTTAAACATTTGACCATAAAAAAGTTTTCCTACACAGATCTTTCTTCATATCTTTGATTATTTCCTTAGGATAAATTCCTAGAAGTGGAATTATTTGGATCAAAGGGTATAAGAACATTTATAAGACTCTTGGTACAAATTGCCAAAATGTCCTCTAGAAAGAGTATAAGGTGACTACTTCAAAAGAAAAAAAAATTTTTTTTAAGAAAAAATAAAGTGCTTTTTAAGATTTAGAAGATTTTTTTTTTTCTTTTCACAGGGGACAGTCAAAGCTTCACAGAGGGGAAATCAGATTAAATTCAGAGCTAGATATAGATGATGCCATTCTAGAGAAATTTGCTTTCTCAAATGCTCTTTGTCTTTCAGGTAAGTTAATGCTACTTGTCAGAGAAAGTATTACATGGTTTTCATTTCATCAGGGAACTTTAAGCATTCAGTAAAGATGTAGGCATGTTTTCAGAGATTACTCAGCAAAGCCTTTATATTTCTTTGCAAGAGAAAAAAAACAGAGAATAAAGTAGAGTGTCTGTGTTGAAGTATTCATTCTTTATTAACTGTATCGGTAAAGCTTTCCCTCTCCAAAAATTTTTGTAGTATTACCCCCTTTGTTTTCCTGTCCTCTCCTGCATGGTGGTGGCTCTCAGGTTGTCTCTAATCCAGGCAGAGAAAGCCCAGTTTGGGCACAGGTGTCTGGGGAGAAGCACACCCCAGTTCCTCCCAGCAATGGGACAGAGATCCATGCAGTAAATAAAACTGCAAATGTTCAGGGTGCCTGGGTGGCTCAGTCAGTTAAGGGTCTGCCTTTGGCTCAGGTTATGAGCCTGGGGTCCTGGGATCCAGCCCCACATCGGGCTCCCTGCTCAGTGGGGAGTCTGCTTCTCACTCTCCCTCTGCCTCTTTCCCCAGCTTGTACGCTCTCTCTCTCTCTCAAATAAATAAGTAAAAAAAAAAAAAAAAAACTGCAGATGTTCTTTAAGAATTGTGTGGCCGTCCCCTACACTCACTGTGGCTGATCTGGCCTTGTCCACTCCCGGAGTGACCAGGAGACTTTGGGGGCTCGTGAGCTTTACACACATCCCCGAGGAGAGTAAGGAGTAGGAGGGAAGGCAGGGAAGGCCTGGTTCCTGGCCCGTCAACAGAGCCACCCTTTTCTTCAGGGTGTACCTTATACTCTCTGGGTTTCTGAGATCAAACAGTAGAAAACTAGGAATTCTACCAAATAACGTTTGGTCTACCTGCAGTGCTTGCATGTCTACTGTTTCCTCCCTCTTTTCCACTTCGGTGCTGTCCTTGATAATGATCATGAGCCATTGTTAAGTTTCAATTGCACGTTGTTAGCACATTTGCTTCTTAAATTCTTGTTGAAATGGTGGTGAAGGTACCAGGTGATTATGCATTCTTCAGAACATGAATGTGATGATGAAAATATGTTCCGTTGTTATTTGTTTTTTCCCCAGTGAAACTGGCTATTTGGGAGGCATCACTGGATAAATTTGTTGAGTCTATTCAGTCAATTCCAGAGGTAATTATATCAATTTTATGCTTGTTTTCAAGGATTGATTTCTATTGTGAAAAATACAAATTTCCTACCCTAAAAATATATTTAGGAGTACAATAAAGTAGTAACAAATGCTAGAAAAACTACGCTGAATTTAAGTAAAAACAGACATTCATTATATCTAAAATAAAAAATTTTGTATATATTTTTTTACTTTTGAAAACTTAGAATTCTAATTACCTTCTTCTGATGGCATTTTTTAATGTAACTGTTCTTTTTTTAAAAAATGAACCGTTTCCTAAGGAAAAGGATTATGACCATTTTCTTAGGTGAAAACTATTTTACCAAATTATGAGACTATTGGTGGCTTGAAAAGAACATATTAAGTTGTGTCAGAATTGACCAAAACTCATGTTTACTGTAATTCTGTTTTTACTGTGGAAGAATAATAGAATTATAGTTGGGAAAAGAGATCCCTGCTTTTTCAGTAAGAGATGAAGATTATCGATCCTAGAAAATGCTATTGAGAAGGGAAATGGAACTTGGGAATACAAAATTTCTACCTAATAAGATGTTGAAATTTCAAAGAGAAGTGACTGAGAGACATCATGCAAAAGATGTCATTTACATCTGCTCTAGAATGTGCTTTCTGATCCTGTTACTTCTCGGAGATACATTTATATAGATGTACATATGTATGTGTGTGTTTTTTTCCCTCCCAAATAGGCTTTAAAAGCTGGGAAGAAAGTGAAACTATCTCATGAAGAAGTTATGCAGAAAATGGGTGAACTCTTTGCCCTGAGGTAGAATCTTCTCTGTAAATAAAATTTTGTATGTAACAGTGTGAAGGAGATGTTGCTGTTCTTGTCCAGTAAAAAGCAGACGTGGGCCTTGACGGGAAGCGCAGCCACTCTCACCTCACAGACGTGGGGGGCACGGGGGCTCGTACCCGTTAGAGGCACTTGGGCTGTACTAGGCCTCCACTGCAAGGAATTCTGTGTGGGCCCAGAGATCATAATTAATCTACATTAAACCTACATAAAGGAGCCCAGTAGATGTTCTTGGTTGGTAGAAAGATGTATTCTGGAATTGGGGTAATGGGAATTCGCCATAAAAGCTCTCATCGCATCTGGAGAGTGTCATGCTAAGCAAAATAAGCCAGTCAGAGAAAGACAAATGCCGTGTGATTTCATTCATTTGTGGCATTTACGAAACAAAACAAATGAACAAAGGAAAAAGAGACAAACCGAGAAAACAGACTCTTAGCTGTAGAGAACAGACGCAGATGGCTTGGGGGCTGGGCGGGGGTGTGAATGGGAGGGGATTAAGAGTAGACGTACCTAAGGAGCACTGAGCAATGTATCCAGTTGATGAATCACCATATCGTACACCTAGTAGAACTTATATATCACGTAAACTACATCGAAATTGAAATGAAAAACACACATCCATCATTGCATGGTGTTGCTAACTAGAAGCAAGTGCTACAGAAATGTTACATAGTCGTGCACTCTGGGACACACCCTAAGATGCCCCAACAGACACGCTGCCAGTGAAGCTATAACACAGGCTTTGTCCTCACAGAATTAACCTCTTAAACCTCAAGGGCTCCTTTAGCTTTCCTGGGTGTGGATGCCACCACATCCCCCCTCGGGCGTACAGGAAAGGAAGGCAAGAGGGAAGGGAGGGCAGTGACAACCAAGTCACAGCCGCCAGCTGGAAGGCGTCATGCCGTCCATTCTCAGAGATGGGAAGGAACGGTGTCTTAAGACCGACAGAGTACATCAGTGTATCATTTTAAAGAAGTTTCTGAAAAGGCATTTGGTTTATTTCATTTGTGTCATTTTCCCAGGATTTATGGGATCAGACGTCCTGAATCTTGGCACAGTTTCACAGGGCAGGATCGTTCAGCGGCTTACCTCTCCAAGTCTATGGCACGAGCTGCTAGGGGTCGCAGTAAATAGTTTTGAGAGTTGTTGTTTCCCATTCCCCTCAGAGATTGGCCTGGAGAAAAGTAAAAGTAGTCCAGGATTTCTTTACCTGTGCGTTCCTCATAGCCCAGGGGCCCTCATTCAGGATACGAACAAAGTAAAAACCCATTGACCGGCAGCGCCCCGCAGCTCATCTGAAGCCTTGAGCTCTCTAAGTGGGGAGAGACAGTTGCTAGCCTCTCCTCTTGGGAATGCCAGCAGAACTTGAAATGGCAGATTCTAATCGTATCAAAACTCAGAAATTAGAACTAAATATACGTAGGTTTATGAACACTTCCTATAGAGTCTTACTGTTCTTATCCTAAGTTTTCTTCTCTTTACCGTAAACCTGCTTGTTTGTTATTAAAAGGAACGTGGTAAATCTACAAATAGCTAGATGGCAAGTTACAACAGTGGGTTAAAAATTAAGTCCAAAGTATGTACGGTATGATCCAGTTTGTGTAAACAGACAACAATGAATATTCATCTTTATCTCACTCTGTACGCATACCATACATACGTGTTGTGTGTGCTCACACATGAATCTATGCACAGCAGGTCTGGAAGGACACACTCGAGTGTTCACAGGACCTAAAGGTGTTGTAGGGTAAGAGAGCCGACTACTCTTTTCTGAGTTCTTCTCTAGGGCTTTCTTTGTTACGGTGAGCAACTGTTTGTGTTAACTTCTGTGCCTTAAATTTTCATCTAAACATAAGCACAGGCCTTTCACGTAAGAAGGTAGGAATTAAGGGGGTGTGTGTGTATTTCCTTGTCCAGTGTTGGCATAAGCACTGGAAGAATGGAGAGTAAGCCAACAGTGGTTATCATGGCTGGGAGAAAGGGAAAGATGGGAGTAAGGATAGGAGTGAGATTTGTCAGTTTACCTTTTCTGTCTTTTTTATTTTTAAGCCACGTGATTACCTATCCATCAAAATGTGTATATTGATTTGAGAGGCAGGGTGGGGGGTCGTGTGAGATAGGGAGGGGAAAATAAATGAAACAGGATGGGACCGAAGAGGGAGACAAACCATAAAAGACTCTCAAACAAACTGAGGATTGCTGGGGGGTGGAGAAAAAAATGTGTATATTGTAAAAGTTAATGAAAACAGAAAAAAGCTCAGAAATTGAAAGCAAAACGAGAATGTTTTTTTTTTCTACTTCATAAATAATAATGTTAAATATGGGGTTAATTTGGTTGCAAATTTTGAAATTCTTATGTAAATCTTTATATATATTTCTCAGAAGTATTACAAAGGTCAGCATTAACAAATGTTTTCATAAAATACTTTGTAAAAAGAAATAAAATAGGGACTGTGATTTTTTTTTGATTCAAGATAAAAAAGTTATAATTTTTGTGTTTTTTAAGACACCGTATAAACTTGAGTTCAGACTTCTTGATCACTCCTGATTTCTACTGGGACAGAGAAAACCTGGAACAACTTTATGATAAAACCTGTCAGTTCCTTAGCATCACTCGTCGAGTTAAGGTATGTATTTTGCTCTTCTTACTGAGAAAGACACAATTCTACTTATAATTTGTGTGATGATGTGGAGAGAAATTTTAAATTAAGTAAATATTTTTTACTGGTTTGGTGAACTGTCTTGTTTGACTTCAGTTCCGATCTCTGGACTTCCCCTTCCCCGTCTCCTCCATACAGACAGTTCTCAACACTTTTCTTTATTGCATCAAAGAATATTCTGATACTTGCTTTGCAGACTGGGTAAAAGTAGACTTTAGAGGCCCACTCTTCCTTTAGCAAGCTCTTGTCAAGTCTTAAGCAAGACTTGAAGCCAAGGGTTCATGGGTCCCAGAACTGTGTCGGTGGCAGCAAGAATCAGATTGGATTCAAGAAAGAATCCTCTAAGCAGTTGATTCATGGGAGGCCAAGCACAGGGAAGAGTCAAAGATGACTGACGTTTGCCTGTGAGTGACAGGTAGGAAGATGGCAAAGCACGGACTAGTGGGGCCAGAAGAGTGGAGGAGCAAAATTTAAGATATGTTGAGAGTTACTGTCAAGAAGCCATCCAGTGAGGACCATCATGCAAAGCATTTAGAAGCACGGAAGCAAGGTTGTGAAGAATGGCATAGGTTATCAAGGGAATGATGACAGTGGGTGGAGGTGGAAATAAGCCACGTGGGGAAGGAGGGTAGAAAACAAAATGGACGTTGTATGATGTGTGCCCATAGTTCTATGACCTTTTATTATGTCGATGTCCACGTAACCATGCAGTCGAGATGCAGGACTGTTCTGCACCACAAAGATCTCCTTGAACTGTCATTTTCAGGGCACACCGCCTCCCCTCCACCAGCATCCCTAACCCCTGCAGTGAGCAATCTCTTCTCTATCTCCGTAATTTTGTCCTTTTGAAAATGTTCTATAAATATAATCATAGAGTGTGCGACTTTGAAGACTGACTTTTTTCACTGAGTATGATGCCCTTGTCTTCCATCTCAGTTGCCCTCCCATGTGTTACTCAGACACTTTTTGGAATCCATTTTGATTTATGTATCTATATATTTGTAGTATGTCTCTTTGCATAGATACTTAGTGTTGCCCTAGGTATTCTATTGTACATACATAGCTTATCACAGTCTACTGATTTTGACATTTTACCAGATAAAATCAAATACAGAAATCTGCTACCCTTTATATCCCTCTACCCGCCACCATTTACAGTGTTCTTCTGCAGACATTGAGAACTCCATCCCTGTTAACAATTTTCGCTTTAACCATGAAATATAATTTAGAAAACTCAGGAGGAGAAGGAAATTCTATTATATTTACCTAAATTTTTACTCTTTCTGTCATTCTTTTTTCCTTCATGATGTTCTATGATTTCTTTTATTGACTCCTTCCTGTTCCAAGGACATTCTTTAGTTATTCCTTTAGGATACATCTGTAGAAACAGTCTCCTCACTGTCCTTTATCTGAGACTCTCTTGATTTCCCCTTCCTTCCCGGAAGATATGTTCACCAGCTCTAGGATTCTGGGCTGATTGTTCTCTTCCAGCACCCAAAAAATGCTGTGGCATCTAGTTATGGGCTACTTGGTTTCTGATGGAATAACATGAATATCAGGTCCTTCTTACACTCCCCCATGCATGTGAGGCTCTGTTCACTTGTTCTCTAGCCTGTTTCCTCTGTGTTGTTCATATAGGATAATTTTCATCGTTCTGTCTTTGAGTTCCCAGATTCTTTCTGCTGCTGAGCCCATCATTGGGTTTTTTATTTTGCTTATTATCTCTTTCTAAAGATACAATTCTCAAATTTTCCTATGATTTTTCTTAGTCTATCTCTTTGCTGGGATTTTGTGGGTTTTTTTTTTTTTCATTTGTTTCAAGCATGTTCATAATTGCTTACTGAAACAGTTTTATGATGACTGCTTTAAAATGCCTGTCAGAGAATCTCAGCATCTGATTTATCTTGGTGATAACATCTACTGACTGTCTTTTCTCAGTCCCTCCCACTAAGTTAGTACCTTCAGTTTTCCTCACTGCCTCAAGTGTTATGTTCAAGTGCTTTTGCTTCATATACAAAGACCTTCATGTTCTTCAATCTTATTTCCACCCACTTTCCCACATTCATAACATGTGCCATCAAAAATAAATGACTTACAGGCTCAGTTGATTGAGCATCCAGCTCTTGATTTGGGCTCAGGTCATGATCTCAGGATCGTGGGATCAAGCCCTGCGTCAGGCTGTCTCCCTCCCCCAGCTTGCGTGCTGTGCATGCTCTCAAACAAGTAAAATCTTTTTTTTTTTTTAAAGATTTTATTTATTTGACAGAGAGAAACACAGCCAGAGAGGGAACACAAGCAGGGGGAGTGAGAGAGGGAGAAGCAGGCTTCCCGCCGAGCAGGGAGCCCGATGTGGGACTCGATCCCGGGTCTCCGGGATCATGACCTGAGCCGAAGGCAGTCGCCCAACCAACTGAGCCACCCAGGCGCCCC
>PITA01006777.1:0-97200 GCA_004023965.1 Spilogale gracilis
GTGGCAGAAGGAAAGCAAATGGGAACTAGGGTAATCTAGGGAGGGAAACGAAACAACAGAGACTTTGGACACAGAAACAAACTGAGGGACTTGGAGGGAGGTGGGTGGAGGGATGGGAGAGCCTGGTGGTGGGTACTGGGGACACCTAAAGCGTGGAGCACTGGGTGTGGGGAATGGGGAATGAATCTTGAAACACTGGGAAAAAAAAATTTTAGTAACAATAAAAAAAAAATTAAAAAAAAAAAAAAAGAACGGGCACTCACCTTCTCTGAGCACATGCGGTTTTATGCTCCCTCTCCCTATACGTGCTAAAATATCTTCTTTAGAAAATATACGTTTAGGGAGATTTTCAATTAAATATCTGCTTTCCTGGATAGTTCAACAACAACTATAGTGCAGGCTGTGAATACTTGAACTTAGGTGACCATTTAGAACAACGGTTTGCAAACTTCATAATAAAGAACAAGATGGTACATGGCTCTGCATGGGGTTGAAGGGTGAGGGGTGTTGCTGTCTCCATGTGACTTGGGAGGAGTGGATTCATTTTACTGAGTTAAGTGGTGGACCTGTGGCTTAATGCTCCCATGCTTGGCCTCACTGTGCTGTCTCACCTTGGCAGTGGCTCAGCCGATAGGGGGCGCTAAATAGCTCAGCCTCTGATGTTGCACACCCAATATTCTAGAGAACTGTGAGGAGAGAGGTGGGAGGTAGAAGGGGTACTTCCAATCATTTTAAAGAAACACTTTGTCTTCTTTGTAAACATATAAATGAGCACAGCTTACGTTCTGTTTGGATATAGGTGTCAAAAACTTATAGTTGAAAAGGAAAAAAAGTACAAAGTAATCTCTTAAAACTGCCATGATATTACTTATACGTTGAGAAAAATTTTGTAATAATGCATTGGAAAATGGAGTATTCCATTATGTAAAAGAAACAAAATGCAAATGGCAAAGACACTTTTGTTGTATAGAGACGAGTGAATACAATATGCGGATGAGTATTCCATCTGCCCCAGCTGCCTATTCTGAAATCCATGCATGTCGCGTCTCCACTGCTATCACAGGGATCCCCTCGCCACCTTTTCTCCTGTGGACCACATCAGTAGCTTCTTAACTGGCTTCCGTTTCACTCTTGTCCTCCTGCAATCATTCTCCACACAGCAATATTGAATCAGAGGAAGCCATTCACCAGCTAGGGAACCTTAATAGTTTCCTATATCACCTAACGAATCTAGACTTTTACTTGCCTTCTCAACTTCACTACATAGCAGGCTCCCTTCTGATTGACTCTGGACATACTTGTATTTTTTTCTTGAATATACCAAGGTTATTTCGTCTTCAGAGCATTGATACTTGCCATCCCTTCTGCCTGTTTTCCCCCTTGATCATTGCACAGTTGATTCCTTGTCATTTGGGTCCTAGCTCAAACGTGCCTCTCTAGAGAAGCCTGACCACGCTAACTGAATTAGTCCCCCAGGCACATTCTGACATCATGGTTTGTCCTTCATAGAACTTCTTCCTGTCTGGAATCTCCTGTTTATTGAAATTGAAACTCCTTGAGAGCAGTGATCTTGTCTGTTTTGTTCACTGTGATAACATCATTACTCGCTTCAGTGTCTAGAACATAATAAAGAATATCTTTGATGAACGAATCAGTTGATATGAGACCGATGTCTCTTGCCTCTTAGTCGTCTTCTCTTTTGCCCTATAGTTTTGTTATCTTTAGCTTCTCTATAAGTGAGCAGAAAGATAAATCTTTCTTCTTATAATGATGGACCATGTCAGGAGAATACTTTTCTGAATGGTGAGTGCAAGTGAGACATCCTACCGAGGGCAAGCAAAATATACTTCTATAGCCAATCTGCTATCCTTCCTCTTCACAAAGTCTAGATTGTCCCTATACCAGGGCAAATAGCTGTCTTACAGTCTAAGGCAAGCATGCCAAACTTAAAGGCTCTCCAACCTCTGTGTCGGTACCCAGTGATCTCTGCTATCTCCAGGGTTGGCCAAGATTTCAGATCACTCCCACTATAGCTCTTCTGCAGCATCCCCCATGTAAGCATCGTCTAACTTTCTTGATTGCTACCACATTTTCTTGAAGTCAAACATGAAGGAAATGGAAAGCAATAGCTTCTCCTTAAATGATGAACAGATGATTAATAACTTCTGACTTAAATTGAAAATCAGATCACCAAGTACCAATCAATACCTGAATCATTATTTCAGTTCCTCATGTATTAGAAATAACTTTCAAATGTTGCTTTCAGAGGTAACTTTAGAAATAACTTTCAAATGTTGCTTTCACAGGTAACTTTAGATACACAGTATCCTAGTTGGCTTGGATTGCTGTAATGAGATGCTATTAGACGAGGTAACTTAAACAATAGATTTGCGCCTTTTACAGTTCTACAGGCTGAGTCCCAAGATGGAGGTGCCAGCTCATTGATTCCTGATGACAGTTTTCTGCTTGGCTTACAGAAGTGTAACTTTCTGGCCTTTTTCTGAACTCTTGCCTTTTTCCTCTTCCTGAAAGAACACTAATCCTATGGAGCCCCACCCTCATGATCTCATCTAAAACAATCTTGCAAACTCCTCTATTATCAAATGCCTGGCACTGGAGGTTAGGGCTTCAAGATATGAATTTGGGAGGGGACACAAACATTTGGTCCCTGACATACCAAACATGCATTTTGGCCAGAAGCCAAAAAGCTGAGTGTTAAATCATGATTTGGCTGAAGTTGAATATCACCATTGTAGAACGAATGTCTGGCATATAAGAGTAAACCTGAAATATTAATAATAATGTCTATTTATTACAACTTAATTAAAATTATACCAAGGAGATTTTGTTGAAAATTGGCATTGTAAGGCAATGGTAATAATTTCTCTGAGCTGTCAGCTCTTGTGGTTTTTACATTGCACATGTAGGATACTGAAAATGTGCTCTCTTTCAGCTGAGGTCAATAATGGAGCAACCTACATTTTTGTCCAGCTCTGTCACTACAGGGTCATGCTAATAGTGATATTCCTCCCCCGCCTCCCACACTCCCCTCCCCCCCATTAAGTTTTTTCCTTCTCCAGCAATAACTAGTAAAGACTACTACTCTGGGGCTTGCCATCTTGGTTGAAAGTCATGAGGGTACTTCATTGTTTCAGTCTTGACTGCTTAACTTTCTCAGTGAGGTTGACATGGGCTCTTCTATTTAAGTAACGAACCTCTTCCCCAGTGCTCCTGCTCTCCTTCCCAGCTCCAATGTACTCATCACTTGCTAAAACAGTGTATCGCTTCCTTATTATGAACATTATTATCTGACGTCTTCATCCACCAGAGTGTAAACTCTTTGAGGGTAGGGACCTGTTTGGTTCAGTGATAGATCCCTATGACTCCTAACCATGCCTGGTATGTGTCCTTAGCGGTGCAGCTATTTTGTTTGTTTGCATGAATTTTTGTAATCAGTATACATTTATCACTTGGCTGATAAACTGTTTATCTTGTATGAAACACCAGAAGAATCTTACTTTAAGTTCATGCCTAGTTTTACTGGAAAGGAAATTTTCGTATAGCAACAGTAAACCTGAAGAACACTTCATTTGTTTTGTTGTTGTTGTTGTTGTTGTTTTTAAGATTTTATTTCTCTATTTGATGGAGCACACAAGCGGGGGCAGCAGCAGGAGGAGGGAGAAGCAGGCTCCCGCTGAGCAGAGGGTCCGAGGTGGGGCTGGATCTCTGGACCCTGGGATCACGATCTAGGCCAAAGGCAGATGTATCATCCAGTGAGCCACCCAGGCATCCCAACCCTATTAATGTTACCTGTGATGTTATGGTGATCAGATAGATCAATAACTTGTATGATCAGATAATCATTAATTGCACCCAAGTTTGGGGCTGCCAGAAACACGGTTGAAATGGCATTTGGCTACTCGGTCTGCCCAAAACCAAGGCCAAAGCCAAATCCTAATAGATTTTTGGCCAAATGTCAGAACCAAAGCCAGACTGGCACCTCCTCATTCGTAATATAATTAGGCAGTTTAGCTCCTAATTGTTCATGTGTGTCTACCTTACATACTATGTGACCTGTTTTTTGTGGGGGAGAATCTGATGGCAGCTCTCTCATGTTGTTGTAAATAGACAAAGGTTAACCCTACAAAGGCCCAGGCAATAGTAGCCACTGGGAGGTGGCCAGTGAGGCCAGAATGATAACAAACAGAAGCAAGGAAGACATCAAAACTTGCCTTTCGTACCACACAGGCATTTTTATAGAGGATGTGTGACTTCACTATTTGGATTTATCTTCTAATTACATAGTAAAACGCACAGGCTCTGGGGCCTAGGTCTGACCCCTGCCCTGCTACATAATAGCTAGACCACCTGGGGCTAACTTCTTGACCTCTTTCTGGCTTCAGTGTCTTCATCTGTCCAGTAGGGATAATCCTCGTATTTACCTCACTATATGGTTGCTAGAATTACTGCAGTTTATATATATACTGCTTAAAACAGCTTCTGGCATATTGTAAGATGATGTAAGTTTGCTACTATTGTTGTTCTTAATATCCTTATCCTCAAAATATTTCGGCCAGATGGATTAGGGAGTATACTTTTTTTTTTTTTTTTTTTTTTTTTTTTTTTTTTTTTTTTTTTTTTTTTTTTTTTTTTTTTTTTTTTTTTTTTTTTTTTTTTTTTTTTTTTTTTTTTTAGCAGAGGGTTTCAAATTGAGTGTCTACAGCCATATTGGGTTTATCAACAAGTTTTGTTTGCCCACACAGACTTAAAGTTCACTGATTCAACAGTGGAAAAACCCAGAAATTCTTTATTTAAAACCTCCAGATTTTCCATTTCTCAAACTTAAAAAAACCTGGAAATGCTAAGCCTAAATTTATACCAACTCCAGCTGTCAACATTTGCCCCCTTTTAGTTTGGTTATGTCTGTACCTGGCCCTCTTTACCCCTTGTGTTTCCAGCTAGGCTTCTATAGGCCATTTGGTTTGTGACCCTTGGTCAACAGGACCCTGACGTGGTATAAAAGGTATAGTTAACCTTCTCTTATTCTGTGAGAATGGCTCCTGTATTCTTAAAAAATATGCATGTCATTCTATATTCAAAGTATCTATTAGACCCCTTTTTCAGTGATACTATATTGAGCCAGACAGAAGTGGAAACTGGATCGCAAACATGTACTGTGCTGCAAATTCTAATATATATTTGGAAGGAAACCAACTGAGGTCTGAGAAACTGTTAAAAATGTTAAAAATACAGCCATGCCTAAAGAAGCAAGAACACTTCTTGGAACTGGGTCAGCTTGTGCAAAGACCCTCAAGTACAGAAGACTCTATCCTGCTTCGAAAGACCAGTGTGGCATGTTTACAAATGGCTCAGGAGGATACTGGATGAGAGACTGTGGCTTTTGTCTGAATTTTATCCTTACTGCAATGGAGATCATTGAAGAGTTTTAGGTAAGGGAGGGACTTAGAAGACTCGAGCTGCTCTCCGAAGAGTTGATTAGAAGCAAGCATGAGTGAAATGAGGAGACTGGGAAGTGACTATTAGAGTTTATGGTTTTGAGAGACGGTGGTGTGTTGGTCCAGGGTGGAGTCAGTAGGAACAGGAAGTGGGAAAATTTAGGTTCATTTTGAAGATAGAACTGGTGAGATGTGATTAGGTATAAACCACGAGGCAAAGGGAGGAATCAAGGATGACTCAGATGTTTCTGGTTGGAGTAGCGAAGTGGGCATTGGTGCTTTTTAATAAGACAGGTGAATTGGCGAGGGAGAAGGATGTTAAAAGGGGAAGCTTTGAAGGGGAATCAGAAGTTTCATTTTGGCCATGTTAATTTTAAAATTTGAGTGACATCTAAGAGAAGATATCAAGTAGGTTATTACACTTGTGAATCTAGGTTTACAAGGGAGGTCTTAGCTACAGATAGACCAAAGGCCATATCTGTCGCATTGTGTATGCGTAAGAGCGAGCGTGCGTGTATGTGTGCATGTGTGTGTGTGTAGGAACCAAGGGGTTTTCCATTGGTCCTTACCTCTAGGAGATGGTATCCTTTTGGTTTCTCTGTCTTGCTGCTCCTTTGGTTCTTGTTATTCTTAACTTGTCATCATTGGACTTTGAGCCTAAGAGCTAGACTGTTTAGTTTGTAGGATAATGGTAACAGCATGAAAGCACTTGGGTAGAAATAGCTAATCCTTCCTTTTTTCTGTCCAGCCTAATTTTGACTTCTTTCACCCACAGCCATACTTGCCTATGGTTAACAGGTTTACATTGGTAATGAAAAGGTTAGTGCATATGGTCAGCATTCAGAAAAGGGGAGGAACAGTGTTGTTGAGGATGAGCAGCTGATACAGTTTTTAGGCTTTGAGACTTATTAACCTTGCAGAAGGATGTGAAGTTATATCTGCTTTTACCAGTGCTTTTCATGGGAGATGACTTTTGTGTTTGTTCACTAGTATCAGTGCTCTCCCCCTGTGCTCATGGAAGTCTGCACTTACCAGTCTTTTAAACTGACTAGTCCTACACATTGGCCTCTTGAGAGAAAGCAACATGTACTAAAAGCATCAAAATCCTAGCACAATCTTCCAACTCCCTCTTTCTTTTGGGAAATTATGATAGCTACGTGTGGGGATCACAAAGCACCAAATCAAACGAACTTTGACCACCAAGTCATCGCACTGAGGACAGCTACCCAGGAGCTGACTTACAGCTGGCTTTTCATAGAAGCAAGAAAGAAACTTGTGTCCTGAGAGTTTGAGGGATGTTTGTTATTGCCACATAAGCCTAGCCTAACCAGGTCAATCCAGGAGACATCTGGAAACAATGCAGTGATGCTTGCTCAAAATGTAAGCTTCTCTCAGGAAGGCAGGCATCTTACCGAACCTCAGGCCAAATACAACCCCCAACAAAGATGGATGTGCTTAATAGTTACTTAGAAGTCAGTATTGATCATAACTTTCTTTTTAACAGATGGAGAATATTGGTACTTTTTATACTCTCAATTACCGAACTAAAATTAAATCACTATTTGAAGATTTTAATGCTCCTCTCCTGAGTCCCAGGGATAGTTACCAAGTGTTGAGACCTGTTGCATGTGTATCCCTACTGCCCCATTTTGTGTTTGTAATTGACCGCAGTTAACAGCCATGTCCTGTGATTTCCTTTCATATGGTTTGTGCTTTCTTCTAGCATGTGGGACTAAGTGCTCAGCACTTGTAATTGGTCTAAATTGTTGGGATTAAAATTTAGAGGTCAGTATTTTTTTTCTCTTTGTCATGGGGGTGTTGGGGTAGGAGGGGGAGTTAATCTGCTTAACCAGTTACTTTGTTTTGGAAACGCTGACCTGATTTTCCCTCCCTAATGGAGATCTGCTCTGCATCTCATAGTGTTTTACACTCTGATTTTCTAATGCACAAGCTTCTCCTTGAATGACCCCTTTCTCTCTTGGGCTTCTATGGCTAATATTTATTGGCAACATCTGGGGTTTAGAGCAATGAAGTTATTTACAGCAGTGCTTATTAGTGCACTTCTGTGAGTTGTGGGAGTTTCTTGCCAGCTCCACCATTTTGTTGAGGATGGCCCCCCATGGAGCCCCAAGATTAGCAACTATTTTTCAGGAAGCAGAAGGCTTGTGTGCCTTGATGAAAAGTCAGAGGATGTAGGGGAAGGGAATGGTTATAATTAGAATGGTCATTAGGGGGACACCTGGGTGGCTCAGATGGTTTAGCCACTGCCTTTGGCTCAGGTCATGATCTCCGGGTCCTAGAATCGAGTCCCACATCAGAGTCTGCTTCTCCCTGTGCCTCTCCACGTGCCTGTGCACTCTTGCTCTCTTTCTCTCTCTCTTTCTCTCTCTCTCTGCCTGTCTCAAATGAGTAAATAAAATCTAAAAAAAACAAGTTAGGAATCTCGCTTTACTGATGAGAAACTTGATGGGCAAAGAAGTGAAATGACTTGCACACACCTACAAGAAGTAAGTTAGAGACTGGAGAAGATGTCACTTTTTTTCTCATCCTGGTTTCTCTTACTTGGGACTTGATTCAATATTTATCCAGGATGTTTGCAGAGAAGCTTTCTTGGATCATAGATCATCACTCAGAAGAAAACTAAGGAAATTCAGGTTGTGTTTGCATGCCTCTCCCTCCTGTCATTTTAAGGATTTCTCCCCCTTTCTCCTGGAGACATTCTCCTCAGAACCATTGCCCAGTGAAGCAGAGCAGGCAGCTGCCTTGAGCTTTGTGCTCTGGGCATGGCTGCTAAGGATTTCTGCTGACAGGGGAAGCGGGAAGCCCCCTCATCTCCAGCTGCTGCCGAGGGACTCCCAAGCTCCTGCCTCTTTTCCACTCAGTCTTTAAAAAAAAAAAAATAGAGAAACATAATAGCATATAAAATATGTATGTCTGACTCATAGTAAAAATAACACTGGTAAACCCACCACCACACTTAGGAAAGTCTGCTTACCTTTTTTTTTTTTTTTTTTTAAGATTTATTTTAGAGTGAGTGCACATTGCGGGCTGTGGGGGGTGGGGGGGGAGAAGAGGCACAGAAGAGGGAAGGTGCATCCCTCCTCTAGGACCATGTAGTCCTTTAACACAAAATTCTAGGAGGAAATACCTAATGTATATTATATTTGATGGCAGTCAAGCCCATTACTTCCCAATTTTATAATTTTCAAGGAAATGCTGTATACCAATGGTATTTGATTAATATTGCTTCTCTAAGCTGCTTTGTTCCATACTGAAGGATGGGTTTCAGTTTCTATATTTGTAGGCTGAGGAGGAATAAATATTTTATAGCTTTCTGAACAGTGTTTATCAGATAATCCCATGAACCATAACCTTTAGTACACTAACTTCTTTGATTTTAAGTCAGCTTAAGACATGCAGTTTAACATTTGGCTGCTTATATTGAAGAAAACAGTTTGAAAACCATGATTATAATCCCTGAGTTAAAGTTGGGATACTTATAAATGGTTTTTAATTCTCATTTGAAATCAACCCTGTGGAAGAACAATGCAGTTGTAACTTAAAATACAGAAACGCACTTTTTTTTGAATTTTTTTTTCTTACCAAATGGGTAAATAAAAGGATTTATTCGCTATGCATTATCCAGAGTTTAATTTTTTAAAATATTGGGCTCAAAAGCTCATACTTATAGTTTCACTTTTACTCTAGTTACTGTGTTTTTTTTGTTTGTTTTTGTTCCTACAGTAGGGACAGGTTTGGTGAGTCTGAAGTTTAGATTGTCTTGCTAATTTTGCTACAGAATTTCAAATACAAAAATTAGTACGAGTATTAGGAGGGAAAAAAAACACAAAAATTAAAACTCTGAAAGAGCTGGCAAATACCGTAAACATCACAAAATCCTCAAAACTCCATTTTTATTAACTGATCTTCTCTAATACTTCCTTTACCTTTATATTTTGACTGCTTGCTAAAGGATTGCCTTTCCCTAAGTCACTGATTTTATAACATTTTCTGTAGCAAAACTAAAAAGGTAATTCCATCTTGGCTGTAGTATGTGTGACAAAGATTTCTTAGCGGTGTTGATCCAGGAGTTCGTACCCTGTGGCCTCATATGAGCATACTTTCTGGTTGTAGTGATGCTATAGGTTTGAGCCCTAAAACAAGAATTATTTAATTCTATTTCCTGTGATTCCTATAAGTGTAGCTT
Organism: Spilogale gracilis; assembly: GCA_004023965.1. NCBI lineage: Eukaryota > Metazoa > Chordata > Mammalia > Carnivora > Mephitidae > Spilogale > Spilogale gracilis. The sequence continues at coordinate 9,664 of PITA01006777.1, forward strand.
ATTCCTTTTTTCTTTTCATAATCGTATTCATCGTATTGTCTATTCCTTAGTTACCTTTCGACTTGGCATCCATGAGAACGAGATTCTGAGCTTGCAGGTTTCTGTATCTAAATATTAGAAGAATTTTACGAAGAGTAACTCCCTGCTTCATTATGTCTCAAAGCTTGCTTCCTTCACTGCACGGGTTCTTTCCAGTGCCAAGTGCTGCAGTGTCATGGCAGAGTCCACGCATGTAGGGGTGGGCTGGAAGTACTCTGGGAAGCTGGTGTGTGAGGCAGCTGATAACTGTGTACATGGGGGTAAATTAACCATACAGTACGAGAGAGACCGTATAAATCCATCGTGCTAAACCCAAACAAAATGTGACTCTCCTTAAACTTCTCCATAGCTGGGTGCCTGGATGCCTGTGGATATTCAACCACTCCCCAATAGGAAGAAGATGTGACAGAGAGAATAGAGACAGTTACCTTAAATAACTGTGAATGAGATACCTTATCTTAGCAAATCTCAGTTTTTAACAAAATACATGATTATGTGATTCAGTTGGTAATGCCCTTTCCTGGCCCTGAGAATATGAGAGTCTGGAAGCTTCCCCACCTTGAGTCTTATTATAGTTCCCCGTTTAGCCTTAAAAGTATATGAAGATCCCTAAAAAGCATTAGCTTTCTGAATCCTAGTTACTTTAACTCTGGGTATGATATGGCACTTACTGATACTTTATTTTTAAATTTGTGTTTTAAAATAAAAATGTATGTGAATAGAGAGAGCCATTTCCCTCAATTTAAAATTGAACAACAATAACAGAAAAACCACACACACACACACACACACACACACACACACACCAGATTTACCTTACAGAAGTTTACTTACAGGGCATAGCTTTGTGTAATCATTCAGCAGGTATGACACACTGGACTTGCTAGGTGTGTTGCTTCTCTGTGAAGAAGGGTGAAGGAGATGGTGTTCTTAATTACAGCAAGGACTCGTATAGCAGTTGTCACGTGGCAGGAGCTGCTCCAGGTGCATTTTGTATGTCACCATATCTAGCTCTGGCAGAATTGCACAATAGAGAAACTTAAAGCCCTCCCATTACAAATCTCAAGAAATAGTAGATAAAATAGAACAGAAATCTTGATACATGCATGGGGGAGCTTGTAAGGCAGTAATGGGGATCTTGCTAAAAACAGGAGAACTGAAAACCAGGTGGTGAGAATACGAGAGGGCACTATGATATCATCATAGACAGATGACATTGGGGTTTTAATATTCATGTGGGGTTAGAAGTAAGAAGAGTTGGAATGGGCACCCTTGCATAAAATAAGAACTTTCAAAAGAGAGTATTCTGTATTCTTGGGGAATGAGTGGTCTAAAGAGCCTTCCCATTAGTACGAGAAAGCAAACGGAAAATTATATCTGTCTTAATTTGACTTCTACTTGTAGGGATAAAAAGGTCTTCCTAGAAAAACTTGAGTTCTTGTGCCTGATTTCCTAGGAGTTTAGAACTTAACAATTCCCATGTTCCCTGAGCCAAAGGCCAAGAGATTAATTCCCAAATTAGTTTTTATGCTAATAATAGCCCTGGGACAAGTACCAGAACAAAAATCTACTCTGGAAGGAGTCTTTTTGAGATATTAGGAAATCAATAAGTAGCTCTCATTCTTCTCCTCCTAAACTGGGACCTGGCTAAATCACTGAGTCAGGCAGCTCTTAGAATTTCACCTCTATTCCTGATGAATCTGGTTGGACAAGGTGCAGTACATACTCTACCATCTGACCTGGTCAGGGTCTTCATTGAGCTCAATTTCCCAGTTGCAGGTCACCCACATGGGACAGACCATTTATATCAATCCCGCGAAGATTGCTTATGGCCTAGCAGTTATCCGTGTCACTGTATAATGGTACAAGGAGCAATTCACTAGTAAAATAGAACAATTCTTAAGTCCCATGTGTTTGATTAAATGCCTAAAATGTTATTTAAAAATTACATGGGAAATTGACAAATTCAGAGTCCTAGAAGAAAGCTTTAACTTCCATTTCTTAGTAATTGACACCCTAAGTTGAACCATGTTACAAAGGACGTAGAAGATACAAACAACACAATAATCTTGCTCTAGTAGACAAGAATCTTATACAAATAATTAAAAAACACATGTTCTATTGGTATATACAACCCAATTAGCTACAGGTGGCAAATTAAATGTACTTGTGCTATAACCTGAAGATTGCATCTGACATTTTTGCATAAAGAAGGTCTCAGACTTACAAAAAAAGGCATTTACAGAATGGTTAGTTATAGGATTGTTTATAATACAAAAATAAGAACCTGAATATCCATGAGAAGATCGGGTAAGTTAATTGTGCTGTGTTCTTACAAGGAATACTAAGCATTATTTTAAATGATTGGACTTGAATTACCTGACTCAAAATAGGGAGGTCTCATAAAGGTGAGTGACAGCCAAATTATGGAATAATCTATGTGGGATAGTGAGATTTTTGTAAAGTTTAAAAATGTGAAAAAAAATCCTGTTTGTGGACTTATAACAAAAATAGAACATTCTAGATTTTATAGAGTATTAAGGTATTTTTTCCTGTTCATTCTTAAGTTTTTTGTTTTTTTTAAAGATTTTATTTATTTGACAGAGAGAAACACAGCCAGAGGGGGAACACAAGCAGGGGGAGTGAGAGAGGGAGAAGCAGGCTTCCTGCTGAGCAGGGAGCCCGATGTGGGACTCGATCCCGGGTCTCCGGGATCATGACCAGAGCCGAAGGCAGTCGCTCAACCAACTGAGCCACCCAGGCGCCCCTCATTCTTAAGTTTTTTAATTTAAATTTCAGCTACCATACAGTGGAATATTAGTTTCATGTATACAGTATAGCGATTTAACACTTCACAACACTGTTAGGATGTTAAGATATTATTTTCAGAGATGGGGTAAACTTGGAGGGAGCAAGGGAGAGGAACAGGTTTTACCACAGTGCTTTAAGTGTGTTTGAAGTTTTGTTTCTAAAAGCTCTGGAGTACAATTAGACACAATTTCAAGATTTTACAAGTCTAAGTGAAACCACAAAGATACACACATACAAATCAGCTATGTGAAAAAGTCTGCTTACCTTTGGGACTCTGATTATGTGTCAAGGTACTTTGTAGTTTGGATCATCATGTGTCCTTAGACACATGGTGGTCCCCTTTCCTACCAACCGTAGTGCGCTCCTGCATAAAGACTAATTTCAGTTGCTATCATTCTCCATGAAAGCTTCTCTGATTAACTCACCCCAATATTAACCTTCCTAAGTGTTTCCTCAACATTTTGCTATTCCTGTTATGTCCCTAATGACATAGTTAACAATGTTGCATGCCTGTTTATGTTACTAGAGTGTGAGTTTCTTGAGGACACACTTTGTGTCTGTGTCATCTCTAGCTATTAGCATCTTTATACCTAACTGGGTTCTGAAAATAACCAGTTTCATTGACAGCTTCAACTTAAAGATTCTTGTAATCCAAAAATTTTTCTTTGGTGGTACCCAGAGAGACTCACTCATACATGTCACTCACCAGTTGGCAAAGGGAGGTTATTGGGATGCCCAAATACTGTGACACATGGGTAATATTGATTAGGGAGTCTTAGTCATTTCTGCCACAGGAATCCTGAAGAATGTCATGTAGCATCTGAAACTCTTTTCCCTCATCATGACCTTATTAGCATTTCTAGAAGACCATGCTTGGGGGCATGGGAGTAACATTTTCCGCTATAGAATGTAAAGGGACAAATGTTGGATCTTTGAGAATATTAAAAAAAAAAAAAAAAAAAAAGGGACTCTAATTGGAATTCTTTTCCATTTTAAATATTTATTCTTTTCTTTTTTTTTTTTTTATTTTTTTTTTTTTATTTATTTGACAGAGAGAAACACAGCCAGAGAGGGAACACAAGCAGGGGGAGTGAGAGAGGGAGAAGCAGGCCTCCCGTCAAGCAGGGAGCCCGATGTGGGACTCGATCCCGGGTCTCCGGGATCATGACCTGAGCTGAAGGCAGTCGCTTAATCAACTGAGCCACCCAGGCGCCCCAACCTTTTCTTATAAGATGATTGGTTGGTAGATTTTGCCCTGCTTCCTGTTTTTAAAGATGAGAATACAGATGAACACACCAGCAAGGACTCCAAATCTAAATTCCATACTTTTTGCTCACTGCTCTGTCCATTCTCAGGGTGTGATTCCTTCCTTTTCTTTCTTTTAAGCCAGTGTAGTAGAAATAACTAATAACTAGGGTACTCACTGGAAATCACCAAATACCTGGGATTGGTAATTGTACCCCAAAACCATTTAAAAATCTCTTTGCTGTGTAATGGCTTGACACAGTGCTCAAGGATCTAGTCATACCTGTTACCCAATTTCATGTTGCAGTGAGGAGGCAGAATCATTCGTTGTGATTTAAGTTACTTACAGTAGAACTGACATTTTCTTATGGTTTGTTTCTGTTGGGGAGATCCAGGAGCTGGTCTGCACTTCATTGGCACTCTTGTTATTTAGTGGAAATGGAGAGATGAAATATGGTGTACTGATTTACAGAGTAGAAGAGACCTCTTATTTAAACTTTATGGTATTAATATTTTTGAATATTGATTTGGTTGTCAATGCGGGCTATAGAATTCATTCAGCTGTTTGATTCATTAACAAAAGGCTTTATGTCTAGTATGTGTGTGATCGTGTAGAGGAAGACCTTTCTGTCATATGTGTATCAATAATACAAAGTGATGCACTAGAAGAAACCCAGGTGGCTTCATTGTGGGTGAGGGAATGAAGAGGAGGAGTACTGTTTCAGGGAAATGAATTTAGTAGATTCCTCCTGGCACCCACTCAAACTGTGAAACTTCGGTAAGAATATCTTAGTTTTATCAGTGATTTAAACAAAACAAAGAATATAAAGCAAGTGTAAAGATAAACAACATCAGGAATGGAATTCTTCAGTAGGTACCCAGAGAAAGTTGCAATGGAAACTAATTTATAATTATTTGATTTGTGGAGCTGGTTTGTTGCTTATCTTGCTTTATTCTCACATTTGCTATGTTAACAAACAACAGATGAATGTTAGCTCTTTTGTAGTTGAATTACTGGTTATTTTTCTCCCAAATTCCTGATTGGTCATCTTAACATAAGGCATCCCCCACCCCGCTCCCCGCACATGCACAGACATGGAAAAACAGAGTGTGCTCATCAGAGTTCTCAGGGCAATAGAGCTGAAAGGATATATAAACAGAGCTCTGTCTCTGTGCTTGACTAGTTAAGGAAGTAGCTCATGTGATTGTAGGGGCTAGCAATTTGAAATTCACAAGGCAGGGGGCAGGCTGGAAACTCAGTTCAGGGTTTAGAGATTGCAGTTTTGCAGCAGAAGTCGTTTGACAAGTCTGTCTTTGCTCCTAGGGCCTTTAACTCATTGGACAAGGCCCACCTGCATTTTGGAGGGTGTTTTATTAGGGTTATCCAAAGAAAAAGAATCCATAAAGCACATGCAGAAGCAAGCATGTGCGCGTGCGTGTGATTTATTATAAGGAATTGACTAATAAGATTATGGAGGCTGAGAAATCTGAAACATCTGTAGTCAGCAACATAGTGGAGACCAAAGAGAGCTGATGGTATAGTTCCAGCCCAAAAGCCAGCAGGCTCAGCACCCAGTATTTTACATTGAGTCCAAAGACAAGAAAAATAAAACAAAACAAAAATCTGATGTCTAAGCTCGAAGCAGTCAAGTGGAAAAGATTCCCTCTTGCTCATGAGGAGGTCAGCTTTTTTGTTCTATTCAGGTCTTCTTCAGCTGATTGCCCACTTTGGGGAAGGCAGTCTGTTCTACTCAGTCTATGGATTCAAATGTTATTCTCATCAAAAACAAAAACAAAAACGGCCCTCACAGAAACACCTGGCATGATAATTAAAAATGTCTAGGCACACATGGCCCAGTCAGGTTGACACATAAGATTAACCATCATGGAGGATGATTGACTTAAAGTGAACTGATTGAATGTTTAAAAAAAAAAAATACATGAGAATATGTAGACCGCATTTGACCAAATGATTGTGCCCCGTAGCGTAGTAGACACAAAATTACTCATTACATATGGTATATTTTTAATATTTTTATTACAAAAATTATAAGGTATTAGGAAATTAAGGGGGAAAAGTAATATATACATTACCCCACCAGAACCAATTTTGGTTTCATTGTCTTTTTAATAAAAGTGTATATTTTAAAGTATCTTGAAAATACTTGAAATAATATTTTAGATGTTTGAAAGCTTTTATTGCTTTCTTATAGTTGTTTCAGTCATCAGAACAGAAACACCAGAATGGGAGCTGGGGCTCGAGATACCTTTCCAGTCTCTACCACTCATTCATTTCATCTGTTGAGAAAGAAAGCGAATCTTCCTAAGCCTTGGTCTTCTTATCTTTTTGTTAACCGTTTGGGCTTGGCAATCTCTAATGACCTTTTCAGCTTGAATATTGTATTGATCCAGGATTTCTTAGAGTGGGATACATCTTACCACTCTCTTGCTCTCTGCTGGAGGGTTGAAGGTAATATACAGGTGAACAGTGCTTACTAAGCAATGTCTTGTTAGGTAGTTGAACAAAAACTGGCACACAAAATCATGGTTTCCTCGTTGTTGCCTTAGCGCATGGTGGAGACTAACAATGGGGGAAACCATTTTAAAGAAAAATAGTAAGAAAACACATGTTTTAGACCAATATAGAAAAACATTAGAAATTAATGGAATTTGGGCTCAATATTATATTAAAATCTGTGAGTCTAACTTGCAGTTGATGTGTTTTCATGCTCCTTTTCAAGAGATCCGTGAAGACCACCATTCTCTTAGCAGAAAGCAGCGCAGATAGCTGTTCATTTAACGTTCTGCTCAACCTGCATTGAGTACAACCATGTGCCAAGTACTGACCAGGTGCAGGGATCCTTGGGTAAATGGAATGTAGCTGTCTTTGGCCCTTGGTAGCTTACAGTTTTGTGGGGCCTCAGGAGTGTCGATGATGAGTTATAGCCCCAGATCGTATCTGCAGTAATAGAAGTATGTACCAGGGACCAGTTTTCAGGTAGCAGAGGAAGGACACTGTACCTTGGGGACACCAGGTAAAGCTTCCATGTAGTCATTCCTGACATGGCTGACAAATTAGGGACACGTACTCTAGGTACAAACAGTAGGATGTCCAGAGGCCTTCAGGAGACTGTTCTGTGTTTTCAGATCCATATTTTCACATAGGAAGTGCCTGTAGAAGATGTTCTTTTTGAATGTTCTCCCTAGTTCCAGGTGGCAAACCTGAGCTCATCTTTCCATATTCATGGATTAGATTCCAGAATATTTGCCTTCTCTTGCTTACCTGTTACCCGACTTGGGGCTTCTATTTCTTTACTCCCAAACAAATCTCAAGCATATGTCTGCATGTCCTGTAAACATGCTTTTTCAATATGGTTTCTGTCATTTAAAAAGGGGGGGGGGCGCAGTAGAAGAAAAATGACAGTTAATGATCTTGGAAAACTTTGTATCCCTGACGAAATGCCTGAGTTTGGTTTTGTGTTTGCTGGGAACCTACTGTAAAGCAAACCGATGTGGCCTTCTGTTCTGTTCCAGGTGCCAAGATCTTGCTGGGCTGGGTTCCCACTGAGTCTGTGTAATGCATTCCTTCTGTCCCACCCCATAGTGCAGATCTGCCGAGGCTGACATCATCACCTTGGGTAATAAAGCCATTCCCAAATGTGCTGTGAGTCGCACTGCCTCAAGGAGGCATGGAGGTGGGGGGTGCGGAGGGGGCTTGCCAATTTGCTTCACATTGTAATTTCATTTGCCTACTTTAAAAAAAAAAAAAAAGTCCTCTGCAGAAATAAGAGCGATTACACTTTCTAAATTTGAAGTATTTTACAGGGCTAATTTATTACTTGGTTGCTGTCTGCCCTGCGAGCAGATCTCTTCATCTGTTCTCTTGGCAGCCTGCCGACTTGAAGTTCGCTTTCCCTTCCAGGGGGCCTCCTCAGGGTACCTTGGGAGCTGGTGGGAATGGTCCAGACAAAAGGGGTGTGGGCTGTGGGGCAGAATTTTTTGACATAGGATGACTCTGGTTGAGAGCAGATGTATGCAAGCTTCTTTTTTTTTTTTTTTTAAGATTTTATCTATTTATTTGACAGAGAGAGAGAGCACAAGTAGGCAGAGAGGCAGGCAGAGAGAGAGGAGGAAGCAGGCTCCCCACTGAGCGGAGAGCCCAACATGGGCCTTGATCCCAGGACCCTGAGATCATGACCTGAGCGGAAGGCAGAGGCTTTAACCCACTGAGCCACCCAGGTGCCCACAGCCCCGTCTTAAACATCACTGGGCCCAGGAATTTTTCCTGGCCACCCACGGCAGGGTTGACCCTCCTTGTTACATTCTCCGACACCACCCTGTGCTTCTCCCTCAACACACTCGGTGGCAGTCCCTTTGCTGTTCCCTCGCCACACCACAAGCTGTGGGAAGCAGGGATGATGGCATTTCTCGAGATCGCACATGAATGCCAGGCCCCTTTCTCAGCATTGCCCGTGTCTGTGGCATAGGTTGAGCTCTTGTCCCAAAGCTGCACTGCTCATGAAAGTGCTGCATGGTGAAGGAAAGCAGTACTTGAGCTGAATTTGGAGACTAGCTTTCAAGTTAGAAGTGATCTTAGCTTGGTCGCTTATGAGCCATGTAACTGGGGGACTTCACTTCACTTGCCAGGCATCTAACTACAAATTGATCCCGACCATGGTAGACACTGGACACATGTTAGCTCTCTTTCACCAGGTCTAAGATACACCTTTTGTAAACCTTTCAATGTTGCTGAAATGAAGAGGCCTCTTAAAATTGCTTGCATGTCCTGGTTTAATTGGCAGTATGTTTTCTTTCTCAGTGACACAAAAATAATGTGTATTGGATGCATTGGGATTTATAAAGGGCAGTAGCTCACTGTCTTCCATGAAGAAGAGTATCCAGTCCCTGTGCTTTGGTGTACAATTCCCATGTGGCATTTGGAATTGCTCAGACTCCTTATTTTTTTAGTGTCTGTTTATATATGTACGCACCCCTGCACGTGCACAGTTGGGGGCCTCATTCCAGGCCTAGTGCTTTGTAGGAGAGTTCTGGGCATCTTCATTCCATCAGTTGCCTCGGGGTTCTGTCACAACTAGCAGGAAACAATTTGAGAACTAGCACCCTCATTTATCTCCTGTTGGCCTGCTTCTACTTTCTACTTCTGAGCACTACTCTCTGCCTTTTCCTCTTGGCTTTCTTCCTTCTCTCTTTATATATGGAAGCATCTAGCATAACACCTGGCACAAAGCATGTTCTCAGTATATCTAACTTTTCTCCTCATCCTTTCTCCTTCATATTTTCAAAATCGGCGAGTGAATAGGGCCTGCAGGGGACAGAGTTGGCAGGGTGGAGGAAGCAGTGGAGTCGGCAGAGGGAAAGCTACTGACTGGTCCCCTCCATGTTGTTCGCAGGGAATGGGGACTGGGGATGGGGAGAAGGCCAGAAATCTTGCTTGTGTGCTTCTAGGCTGTCTCCATATCCTGCTGTTCTTGTTACTTGAGTACATCAAGCACTTTAGTTCCTATTTGGTTTTTCATGGCCTGTGGCCTGGAGGGGAAATCACTAGACCAACTCTTTACCCTCTTTGGCTGACTTACAGTCCTGACCAACCTAAATAATATGGACCTTAGAAAACCCAAACTAAGGCCTTGTGATTTGCCCATTTTTGCTAATATTTGTGACTCTTACCTAAAAAATCCTGGACACAGATAGGTCTTGTGTGTTCTCCCCCGCTTCCAAGCTATTGCTGCTTTTTGCTCTGTAGTGCATCCGTTCATCTTCCAACCCCTTTCCCTGAAGGTTGTTATGGAACTCTCTGCCACTTAACCAAGGCCTCAAAGAGAGGAACGTTTTCTTCTTAGTCCTTGTGCTCCTCTTAGGTCTTCCTACCCTTAGAACTAATTTGTCTCTGGTCAAAAATACCTGTAAACTTTGTATAGCTAATAGCTTCCACTTAAAGCATTTGAGTATAAGTATAAAAGTGGAGTATGTGTGCCCCCCACATGTCCAGCACATAATTAATAATTAAATGTGCATATGCAAATGGGAAAAGGTGGGAATGAGCATTACCAGCTGAAAAGAACTGTTGGACCAATATAGGCCATGGAGAGTTTCAGTCTTGGGGAGATGGGAAAGGTAGATTAGGAACGGATGGTAAAGGACATATGACCCCAGACCCAAGAGCTTAGTCTATTCTATACAGAGAGGCCTCCCCCCATATTCTTCTGAACAGGAGACTGTTAATGGAGTAGATAATATGTTGGTAAGATTCATTTAGCACCAGTGGTTTGGAACTGGGACATATTGGAGGTAAAATGAGGGAACATGAATATGATGACTATTCTAGAAATTCCTGAGGGTCAACGATTTTTAATGTTATCAGAAGGGATGGAATGGAAGGAATGACTCCAAAAATATGTTGTGAAGGAAAAGTCTTTAGTTTTGAGGGATGTAGGGTCAGGATCCCTGGGATTTCCACTGCAGATTGAAGTAGGGTGTGGGAAAAGAAAAAGGTGATTATTTTGTTTGATTTCATTAGGGTTTGAAATGAAGGTAGCTCTTCTAAAGGGAAATATCCAGCTCACAGAGACAGACTCAGAGGTGAATCAGTGATGGAGATAAGAGATTTGAGGGCACCTAGGTGGCTCAGTGATGGAGATAAGAGATTTGAGGGCGCCTAGGTGGATCATGAGCCTTTGCCTTCGGCTCAGGTCATGATCTCAGGGTCCTGGGATCGAGGCCCGCGTCGGGCTCTCTGCTCAGCAGGGAGCCTGCTTCCTCCTCTCTCTCTCTGCCTGCCTTTCTGCCTACTTGTGATCGCTCTCTCTGTCAAATAAATAAATAAATATATTTTTTAAAGATTTTATTTATTTATTTGACAGAGAGAAACACAGAGAGAGAGGGAACATAAGTGAGAGAGGGGAGTGAGAGAGGGAGAAGCAGGCTTCCCGCCGAGCAGGGAGCCCGATGCGGGGCTCGATCCCGGGTCTCCAGGATCATGACCTGAGCCGAAGGCAGTTGCTTAACCAACTGAGCCACCCAGGCGCCCCAATAAATAAAATCTTTAAAAAAAGAGAGATTTGAAAGTTGTACATATAGAGAAGCAGTTGGCATTGTGAGTGTGGAAAAACAGAGGACTATAAACACAGACTCCAGTAAGACCTGAAGTGAAGACAAGAGCCAAAGCAGGAAATGTGCAGGGCCGTAGGTTTGAGAGATTCTGTTCCAGGTTCTCTGTCTTCTTGGTAACTGTTTTGTTTTTGTTTTTTTTTTGGGGGGGGGACGCTTTATTTTTTCCAGCTTTACTTTTTTTTTAAGATTTTATTTATTTATTTGACAGAGAGGGAACACAAGCAGAGGGGGTGAGAGAGGGAGAAGCAGGCTTCCTGCCGAGCAGGGAGCCTGATGTGGGGCTTGATCCCAGGACTCAGGAATCATGACCTGAGCCGAAGGCAGACGCTTAACAACCAAGTCACCCAGGTGCCCCATATTTTTTCCAGCTTTAATGACACATAGTTGACATGTAACATTGTAAGCTTAAGACGTACACTGTGATGATTGGATATACATATATGTCGTGCAGTGATGACCACACTAAGGTTAGTTGACATATCTATTATCTCAGATGGTTACCACTTTTTTTGTGTGTTTGGTGAGATTAAGATGTGTTCTTAGCAACTTTCAAGTATGCAATACAGTATCTTCCCCAACTTTGAGATGTAATTGACATACGTCATTGTAGAAGTTGAGGGTGTACAATGTGTTGATTGGATACATTTATATATTGCAAATTGATTATCACCTTAGGGTTACCTAATGCTCACACCATGTCACATAATTACCATTTCTTTTCTTGTGGTGACAACATTTAAGATCTATTCTCTTGGCAACTTTCAGGTATAATACAGAATATTGGTTCATGTGGCCACCATACTATGCATTAGATCCCCAGAAATTGTAGTCACGGGGCTGTCCATTATATTACATTCCCTCTTGTCTGTCTTTTCTCTCCTTTTGACCCTCTCTCACTCCTTCACTTCTTTCATTTTTTTCCCCCTGTCTTTGGTTCCCATCTCCCTAATCTAGTGCAAAGATGCCTGAGTATTTAGGTAGGCTAGGGGCAATCTTGGATGCAAGGGGAATACAAACAGGAAGATGTAGACAACCTTGGAAAATTCACAGTTCTGTTTTACATATTACTCACAAGACTACTTTGTCCCTCAAGGGCAAATTATTCCACATTACAGGAATAAAAAGCATTTTTGTTACATGGTATTCATACAGGTAGCCTGTTATTGCCTAAGTGTGTATAGACTCACAAATTAACCTTAACTTGGATCTAGTTATAAGCAACCTCATAAAAGTGATTGTCATAAAATTACCTTCTTTGTTCTCTGATTTCCTAATTCTGGGAGACCTGGGACAGCTCCCTTCTATTACTATATAGTGGCATTGGAAGTTGAAATCCGAATTCTGCCTCCTCTTCCAAATATGCATAGAACCATATTCCCATAGAAATAAGACTTTAAAAGATATGTCAACGATTGTATTGCACCTTCCTTCATTGGTACAGTATTTTAAGTACTAACTTATATTCATAGCAAATAATATCTTAAGGATATTTTAATTTATATCTAATTTTTATACATAAAATCTTAATTATTTTAAGATGTTGAATTTGTATCTAAATACTTTATATCTAAATATTGACAAAGTGACTTGATATTAAAAACCAATGCTATTTGGAAAGTCATGGAAATGGATGTACTTTCCCACTGAGAATGAGATGATCTAATCATAGTTACCCATCTCAGAGAGAATAGCTTCTTGGTATCGCTATTTATTATCTTGCTATTGCCTCAGAGCCCTAGATGTATCCTCCATGTGGCCATGGTAGCCCACTTCTCACTAGCTTAATAGTTCCTTCATCTTTACATAGAGTAAAACGGACTGCCTTCTTCAGAGACCTTTGTGTACCCCCCTAGCATTGCTTATTCACCTTGGCTTTTCTTTGGATATCACCAGTAAGGTATTTGGCACAGTCATCTCTAAGAATAAAAATACTGGGGGTGCCTGGCTGGCTCAGTTGGTAGGGCACATGACTTTTGATCTCAGGGTTGTGAGTTCAAGCCCCACGTTAAGCAAAGAACTTACTAAAAAAAAAAAAAAAAATCAAAATACTTAAAATCATGATATAATGTTGATTAGTTTGATTAATCTATTTGTGTACTTTGTATGTGTCTGTTTTCAGTTACTGAAATGTGTATGTGTGTTAGTCATGAGTAAATTATAAAGCAAAATAAAAATATTTGATACATGGAATTTATCTATAAGGAATTTATAGTCTAGTTGCATGGTGAGTAATAGTTTAGAATAGCAAACTGATACCCACAAGCCAAATCCTACCCTCTCCTCCTGCCTATTTTGTAAGTAAAGTTTTATTGGAACATAGCCACACACATTTGTTTACATATTATCTGGGATTACTTTCAAATTACAATGGCAGATTTGAATGATTTTGACAGATTATATGGCCCACAAAGCCTAAAATATTTATTATCAGGTCTTTTAGAGATGGAAGTTTTCTTGACTCCAAGCTTAAAAGCACTGAAGTGTAAGTCAGCTGATGCCCAAAGACTTGACCAAGGTCTCCTGGCTAGGCATTTTCAGATTGGCCTCAAATTCATATAAAACATTGTATACCTACTTGGAAGAGGGCAAGCCAGAAAGAAATAGATTGAAACTTCTGCTCTTGGCTGATTGTACGACTTTGGATAGGGAGATATAAACCCAGAGTCCTATCTTCCTTGTCAGAAAAGTGGGCTTAGGGGGTACCTGGGTGGCTCAGTCAGGTAAGCATTAGACTCTTGATTTCACCCTCTGGTTATGATATCAGAGTCTTGGGATCAAGCCCATGTCAAGCTCACACTGAGCCTGGAGCCTGCTTAAGATTCTCTTTCCCTCTCCTCTGCCCTACCCCCAACACCCTCAAGCCCAAATGCCCTCTCTTAAAAAAAAAAAAAAAAAAAAAAAAGTGGGCTTCATAGCTATCTGTTTCCCTGGATCATAAGAATTTAATGAACTAACACATGCTAGTACCTAACTGGTTATGTGGTAGTTTCTCTGGGAAAGACTGGCCCTCCTGGATCCAGGCTTATAGGATTCTGCTACTTGACGGTTAAGGAGACTCCCTTGTTCTCTAATTTCAACATTTCAACTTATGAGAAAGGTTCTTGATTGGCCCACTCCCGCCACATGCCCACCTCTAGGTCAATTACTGTGCTACCAGGATCCTATGGCCTGAAGGAGCAGCATTTCTCATCAGAAAGGGATGCAACCTAAAAGTAATATGTTAACTACTTGCCTTTCCCTCTGTTTGACCTGCTTATTTGACTTTACCCAACCTTTGCATATATTTGAGGATGAAGGCCTAGAGTGCACGTGGGTGGGTGTTCCTTATATGGCTGATTGCAGTGGTGCAGGCTTGAAGAGTCTTTACTGCAGCACTAGCAGTAGCAACAATAGCAGTTTATGAAGCTCCCAGGACACACCCAGGATTAGGCACAATTCCCTGCATGCTGGCTATATCACATTTCTCTTCCACTAAGAAAGCATATGGCAGTGCAAATGAGGCTGGCGTCATTACAGATGACCTTGGATCTGCTGGGAGGGTGGGGGAACAATCATAAAGCACTAGCTAGCTCTAGCACTGTGTTATACTTCGAAAATTCCTAATGACAAACCTCATCACTGATCACAATGCACTGGGGACCTGTGTCATGCTAGTTGAAAGCCACTGCCCTGGAAGAACTTGGAGTCACCTTAAGGTGAGGGCTTATAAAGTGAGTCACAATACAAGGCAGATAGATTGAATGCCTAATAAATGGAGCTGGTCTCTGGGATAGTTGAGAGTGTAAAACATCCTACAGATAAAGGATTTTTGCACTTGTGGACCTGTGTTATAGGTCTCTCGTTATAAGGAATAGATACCCCTGCCATTAGTTTAAGTGAAAAAGGAGAATTTATTGTAACAATGAAATATATCTTCTAGTCTTCGGTCATCTAAAATGATGTCTGACAGGGCTCCTGGGGGTTCATTAGGTTAAGCGTCTGACTCTTGATTTTGACTCAGGTCATGATTTCAGGGTCATGAGTTTGAGCCCTGTGTGGGGCTCCATGCTCAGTGGGGAGTCTGTTTGAGAGTCTCGCTCTCCCTCGTTCCCTTGGCCCCCTTCCCCCACTCATGTGTTTTCTCTCTCTCTAAAATTAAAAAAAAATCTTAAAATGATATCTGACATATAGCAAGCGCTCAGTAAATACTTGAATGAATGAATGATCCAACCAGTAAAGCATTGTAATGAACTCAGACAGTATTTGGTCTCCAGGTCTTCTGTCTGCCTCTTTGTGCACAACACCTGATTCTCCTCTCCCTGTACCTTGTGTCTCTACTTCCTAGTCCATGTGGCAGCACATGGCCACACATGACTCCTGGGTTGATGCTGTCCAGCTTCAGCCATGTGGTAAAGCTGACTGGATTCCCTTATCCCCAACTCTATATTCTGGTAGCAAGGAATCTAGCCCAGTGCAAGTTAGTGGTTACACATAGGTAAATCACCTGTGGCATAAACATGGTGGCCAGTAGCATTGTCTGCAGGATCCTGTGGCCTTGATTAGGGTGATTTGGAAAACCTACTGAGGCACAAATTCATGATAGAACAGTAACAGTCCCAGGGGTGTCTACTATGTGCCCCATTAAATAGGTCAGTTAAAAAAAAAGCAAAAGCCAACCTCCCATGCAGCTCACAGTGGAACAGGATTTGCTAAGGATTGATGATTACAGCTGGAGTCAGAATAGTTTGGCCTTCTGGTCTTGGATAGAATGTCAACCCTTCTCTTTTCTCTTTTTTTCTTTAAAGATTTATCCATTTATTAGTGTATGCACAAGCAGGAGAAGGGGCAGAGGGAGAGGAAGAGAATCTCAAACAGACTCCCCACTGAGCATGCAGTCTGAGATGTGGTGCTCTATCCCAGAACCCCGAGATCACAACCTGAGCTGAAATCTCAGCCCAACTGACTGAAATCATGCCCAACTGACTGAGCCACCCAGGTGCCCCACCCCTATTTTTCTTCTGTGATTATTATCTCTTAGGTTCCATGCCAACCAAGAGCACACAGAATTGTCTTTTGAGGAAGTGTCAATTGGAAGCATCCTCATTTTCATGATAGCAGCTTGTTGGTGTTGAATAACAATGCAGTTCTATTCCTGGACTTCGTGATTTCATCTCTGAGCAAATGCAAAGCAGATCTTGGCAGGTATATCTATATATGATCAGGAATGCTGAGGTGCTCTCACTGCTAATGCAGTGCAGCAGACGTGAGTGACATTTTTAGGTTGTTTGTACTGAGTGTAATAATGTTTTAATGTGGAATGTATCCTGCGTTACTCTTGAGAAACAGCTTGGTTTGGTAGAAAGGGTCAAATAGGTTTATATCCCAGTTAGGCTCCTTGCTCCCTTGGAATTCTCAGGCAAGTTCTTTAACCTTTCTAAGTTCTAGTTTTGTTATTTGCAAAATGGAGATGCTGACATTTCAAGAGAAAGAAATAGACACCTTATACCGTGTGCAAAAAAATAAATTCCAGATAGGTTAAAGAGTTAATATGATAAAAGAAAGCATTCCAAGTTTCAGAGGACGGATATGGGAGGAAGACTTTCTTAAGCATCATAAGCCTATTTCTAAATACAAAGTCACTGTGAACACAGTTAGACACAACATGGGAGAAGATTTGTGACATATGCATATTGTAGACATTGAATTAATATCCATACATGTTGAGTAAAACAAATATCCACAACAAATCAGTAAAACGGGTTACTGAATAAATAGGCTAGAGGAATAAACAGGCAATTCAGAGAAGAAATATTTAAATGACCATAAACGTAAAGACTCAATTCATCATAAGTGAAAAAACAAATCACTTTTTAAAAATGAGATTACTTTGCATAGGATTAGCACAAATGAAAATGTATTAAACTGTCTGGTACTAGGAAGTAATAGGAAACAATGAGCACTTGCGTACACTGTTAGTGGAAATATTCTTAGCAAAGCTTCTAAGGGAGATATGAAATGTGTCTACCCTTTCACCCAGCAATTGCACTTCCAGGAATCTACCAAGAATTCTTAAATTGTGCACAGTAATGTATAGACAGGGATTCTTATTTCAGAATGTTTTGCTGTAGGGAAAAAATTAGAAACAACTTTTACTAATACAGTACTTAAATTATGTTGTATCTATTAAAGAAAGTGTGAACGGAGCACCTGGGTGGCTCAGTTGTTAAGCATCTGCCTTCAGCTCAGGTTATGAGTCCTGGGATCCAGCCCCGCATTGGGCTCCCTGCTCGGTGGGAAGCCTGCTTCTCCCTCTCTCACTCTCCCTGCTTGTGTTCCTTCTCTTGCTGTCTCTCTCTCTGTGTCAAATAAATAAAATCTCTCTAAAAAAATAAATAAACAAATTACTGTCTATCAGTAAGGGGGTTGCCAAATCAATCTTGGTATATTTGTTCTGGGAAACATTATACAGAGATTTAAAAGAATGAGGTAGATCCACACATAATAGGAAAATAGCTCTCCAAGACCTATTGTTAAATGAAGAGAATTGAATCATAGAATAATATAGTACAATTCAATTTATATGAAAAGTACTTATAATATATGTATGTAAACATGGAAAAGAGACAGAAAGGGTCACACCCTGTTGGACGCCAGTGGCCTTGGAAGAATGTTGGGATGTATGGAGTAAAGAAGGATAGCCACACTTTGTTATTGTATTATTTAACTATTTTAGGTGAAGCTCTTACTAATTTGTTTTTTTCTGAAACCTAAAATAACAAAGTATATTTTCAGTGGTCATAATGTATGGGTAAAGTATTAAATGAAAAATACACAGGACAATGCTTGGCATATAATCGGTTCTTGATACATATTAGTGTTTTTTCTTTTACCTCAGCTAGAGATAATAGGAATTGTATGAATTGCCAAATGTTAAATTAGTGCCTGCTGTATGTCCTGGTGAGGGTTTATCTGTGGGCTCGTTCCAGTGTACCTGTGAAGAGAAGACTGATTCACAGGCAAATCCAACAGCAATTTGGTTTCTCCCCTCTCGTAATGTTGACACGTAGACTCTGGACCATTTACTAGAACCTGAGTATCCTTTTCCTGTTGTCATATCAGCACTCAGTGCAGAGTGATATTCTTTATATCCAATTCACTTTTGTTAGTGCTCTTATACCTTACCCAGAGGTTTCTGATAGTCAATCCCCTCAATCACCCCATTCCCTTCTCATGAGTTGACTCTTGTCTTTTTGCCCCTTAAGTTTTGTTGCACATCTGCCTTTTGTTTCAAGCTGGTTTGACTTTTTTTAAGACAAGCATGTAATAAATATTACCTCTGTGTCATCACAAGTTTTTACCATCATCACTGCATCCCTTGTTGCAATTAAGTTAATTTTCTTGAGTTAGCTACTTTTTTTTTTTTTTTTTAAGTTCAGGGTAGGGCTTGAACTCACAACTCTGAGATCAAGACCCGAGCTGAAATCAAGACTCTGATCCTCAATGGACTGAGCCACCCAGGTGCCCCTAGTCAGATACATTTCTGATCATTTACCATTCCTCCCCTTCCAAGCAGGACAAATCCATCCTTTCATGCATGTTCATTCTTCCCTTCTTCATATCCATCTGCTATAGCATGTCTTATTTACCTGGCTCTTCATGGCTAGCTTTGAGAGTTCCAAAGGGATGAGTAACCGTGTATGTTCATTCATGGCTGTACACATGCAGGTCTGGGGCTATAGGAGCAACAGCTCAGTAGATCATAGCATGACTACTGAGTGCTGAAGGTGTACAGGGGTATAGGAGTACTTAGGAAGGATATGGAACTGAAAATAATGCTATTGGGCTGGTGAGACTGGAGGTGAGTATGTACAAAGAGAACAGGAACAGCCTTGCTATCATAAGGAAGACAGATAATGTGTAGCAGACTGTATGTCAAAAGCCCGCAGTGAAATAAATGGAACACTGAGAGAGAAGATGCTAGAGAGAAGACAGCAGCAGCCAGATCAGAAGGACTTTGTAAGTTCTACCCCGGAATTTGTGTGGGAAAATGGTGGCACAGAATCAGGTTCCTGCTGCCCTCCTTCCTAATTCCAGCCTAATTGCCTTCCATCTGTCCTGCATGGAACAATTAAGGGTTAGCCACCAACACCTGGTGATTTGCTAGAATCTGGAACCCGAGGGCTAAGCTGGAAGCCAACTCAAGCCTGGGTGCAATGGTAGGGAGCCTTCCGGGAATATCGGGACACCTTGCCTTCTACGAACTTGACCTTCAGAGTGCTGTGTAGATCCTGGGATGGAGGGTAGTGCCATCCCTGAAAGCGGCCCCTAGAGAACTCCTAGCCCCCAAGGATCCGTGACAAGGAATAAAGATACACAGGTTGAATATTTCCTTCCCGTGTGAGCAGGAGAATGCCAGCTCTTTCATCTCAAGAATTGAAGGGTGAAATTTAATAACTTATTAGGGTATATTACTCCTAGTAGGCTCAGTTTAATCTGTGGAAACAAAAATCCCCTAAACTTAAGTGGCAAAAATATAGCAAACATTTTTTTTCCTTTGTCCTATTCCTTGTTCAGTAGTCCATGATCTGAGGTCTCTGCCATCAAGGACCTGAACTAGTTGAAGCTCCTCTATCTGAAAAGGCAATGGTCACCATAGCAGGAAGGAGGAAAAATGAGTGGTCACTTACTGACCTTTTAATGTTTCCACCCATAAGGATGCATAGCTCCGTTTCTCCTGTTTATTGGAGGGAACATGTCACATGGGTACACATAACTTCAAGGGTTGGGAGGAATGGAATCATCCCTGTGGCAGAGAGAGGGAACTGTATAAGAGTGGAAATGCCCACTGCATTTGGGAATGACACTGCCACCTGGCCATTGCTAGTCTTTGGGCCCTTTGTGCCTCTTGCCTCTTTCCAGATTACTGCTGAAAGGGTCTCCACATCTGGACCTGAGCCTCAGGAGTGAATGGAGTTATGTATGGGTGAAGGATAATAAGCAGGAAGGGGCCCAGAAGCCTGAAAGAGGAAAGATATGCAGAATACCCAGAATAGGTGGCAACTCCTGCAGGGTTTGGCACACTTTAGCCTGTGGACCAAATCTGGTCTAGCTGTTTCTGTATGGTCTGCGAGCTAAGAATGATCTTACAATTTTAAATGGCCAGGAAAAAATTGAAAGAAAAAATAACACGTATCAAATTTTTTACAGTGTGCCATGCATTCTTCTAAATCTTTGCATTTATCAGCTTAATGAAGCTTTCTGACAATCCTGTGAAAGAGGGTCTGGTAGTCATTTTGTAGCAGATGGAACTGAAGTTTCTAGATAGATTAGTAGTAGGTAGAGCTGAGTCATACTGCTGGTTTCAAATGCAGAAAGTTTCATCCCAGAGCCTATGACGTTCCTAATCTGCTTTCCTAAATGAAAAGTTCTTTAACACTTGTGAATGCAGCATTTAAGGAAAGAAAAAGGTGTTATATATTCTGGTGAATTCCCAGGAGAGGTGATCACTCTATTTCGGAGAAGCAAAAAAATAGGGCTCTTTAAGAGAATGGGGCCATGCTTCTACCATGATGGTGGGAAACCCTAACTTTGAACCTCCAATTAGACAACACTATGAACCCCATCCAAAAAAAATTCCATTCTTCTCATTGGCAGACCTTAAACTTGTATTACAAAAATTATACTCAACTCTTACCATTATATTTTGCATTTAGCCAATAAAGAAGTTTGTGGAAATTGATTCTCCCTTGTTAGGTATGTACCTCATTAATATCCTCAATTTTGCCTGCTGGCCCTTAAAGCCAGAAACACTTAGTATCTGACTCCATAGAGAAACAGCTTGCTCAGCCCTGAACTGATACTATGAAAGCAGGAAGAGGCCACCGGTAATAGTAATGAAAACAATGATACAAACATTTAAGAGGTTCAATAACAACATAAAAAGCTTTTGTGTAAATAAATGATTTTTTCTTGACTTTTTTAATGAGAAAATTTTAAACATACATAAAACGTTAAGCATGGCAGAGTTGATTCCCAGATGCCCAGCACTCTGTTTCAATAGATGTCCAACTTCACATATGGCCCCAACTGTTCCCAGATAGCGAGATATTGTAAACAATGACATCCTAACTTTTCACTGGAAAATATTCTAGTATATATCTAAAATAGGTGAGGACCTCTGTTTTTTTGTTTTTAATGCATAGCCACAATACCATTATGATTCCTAAAAAATAAATAAATAAAATACCTTAAGTTAACTTCTGCATCATTGTTCAGCTATTCCTAATAGTCTTCAGAAAAGCAGAACTTAGAGCTTAATTGGGCACAAGTGAGGGGAGGTAGTGAGCAATAACTTAAGCCAAGAAAAACAGAGGGGAAAGGGGGCGGGGCCAGATAGAAAACAATGAAAGATACAAAGAAAAAAACAGAGGGGAAAGGGGGCGGGGCCAGATAGAAAACAATGAAAGATACAAAGAATAAAATGAAGTTTATCTGTTGCTTATGATGATGAACATAACAAATTTCCTTTTTTTCTACAGATCGTTAAAATCCAGACTCATGCACTTTTAAACCAAAGAGAGGAAAGATGGTATAATTTATAGGAATGTGCAAAGAGATACTGAGAAAAATAGATTATAATCTCAAAACGTAACAAGAGTGTAAACTTCAAAGTATGAACAGGATGAATAAAGACACTAATTAGAATAGGCACAATATAAAAGAAGTTGCATTAGTCATAAGCATAAATGTACCAGGTGAGACTAAAATACAAAGCAAAGCTTATTAAAATGCAGAGGGAACTTGATATTAGTAAAATTTTAGAATGTAACCTTGCTGTATGTCTTTCAGGATCACCCAGATCTGAGAAAACTAAGTGGTTATAATAAATAAAATTGAATATATTTAACTTGGGATTCTATGAAGGGGAAAGGTATGTGCATTTTTGTATGCCTGTGGAATAGTTGCAAGAATTATATTCTTAGCGTCAGATTTTCATAGGTCATGTTTTCTAATAATGTAGTAAAAATTTTTATTAAGAAATCAGTATTGGGGCACCTGGGTGGCTCAGTTGATTAAGCGACTGCCTTCGGCTCAGGTCACGATCCTGGAGACCCGGGATTGAGCCCCATATCAGGCTGTCTGCTCGGCGGGAAGCCTGCTTCTCCCTCTCTCACGGCCTCTGCCGTCTTCCCTCTCCAGCTATATTTCTCTCTGTCAAATAAATAAAATATTTAAAAAAAAAGAAAGAAATCATTATTACTGTGATGATCAAAAAAGTCTTTGGGTTAATACAATTCTTAATTATCCTTTGATCCAAACAGTTTACGATTCAAATTTTGTTTTCTATCTAAAAGGTAATTTAAAGGAGAAATCTTATACCAAAATCATGGGGGCATACCAAAAGCTAAAATCAGGAAATATATGGTCTTAAACATCAGTATTTGAAAATTAAAATAAAGGAATTCAAGATATATCTTAAGAATTTAGAAAACAAATCATATAGAAAAAGAGAAGTATTCAAGATAAAGGCTGAAATTATTCAAGGAGAAGCTAGTGTAGAAAAGTTATGTTAGTCAAAATCCAGGTCTTTGAAAAGACCCGTAAATTGAACACCTCTTTTCAGTTGTTGATGAGAATAAGAGAGACGGTAAAAAGGTATATAATTAAAAACAAAGATCAAAAAAGTAAATGAAAAACAAAGATGAACCATAGGGACACAAATTGGAAGTTCTCTTTTTGGTACGGGCCAAGATGGAAGAGCCCCATGACATGTGCGTTCTGGACAGAACACAAAAAGCACCTGCCTGTGGCCTCTGGAAAGTAAACAGAACAGACCACCTGGGAGGGAAGGCAGAAGAATTGTAGAGTGGTGAGGCTCCTGGTTTTTCGCCCTTTCGCTCCTGGCTGGAACCTGCCGGTGGCCCTCTTAGGGAACTGTGCAGAGGATGTCCACCGCTGCAGGTGAAGAAGCTCCTAGTTCTGGGCACGAGACCAGGAAAAGGGGGCCTGCAAGCTGGGGATTGTGGGAGGAAGGTTTTTTTTCTTCCTTCCCCGCCCCCCACAGCCTCACCTCAGGGGTGGCCTCTATGTAACACCTTGTGGGTCACAGCAGAGGTTCAGGCATCCAAAACCTTGAGAAAAAAGGGTCTCTGGCCTGGTGGGGAGGGGAGCAACTCTGTAGTCCAAAATGTGAAGGAGGAAGGTAACCCTATTAATTTTTTCTTGTTTTGACCACTTTGCCCAAGGGCATCCCCAGTTGTGTATAAGTGCAGAGAGTAGGGTGTCAAAAACTCAGCCCCCCTTTCTAGCTAGACGAAACAGGAAGATAAGTTTTTGTCACGGTTGATGTGACTGTGCAGTGGTTGTATTTATAGATCTGAATGCCAAAAAGAATGAGTGTTACCAGGTATAAACTCAAAAGTAAACTTAAACCCAAAAAATTATGTTCATTCACAAAGGTTCATGTGAATTATCATGGAAGATACTAGAAACATGACTAAAGTTATACCATTTAAAAGTCAAACAAGAACCGAACTGTTATACAGCTATGTTCTCTACGTATCAGTAGTCATTTGATCCTAATACGGCTGACCATACAATTCCAGACTCTAAAAGAAGACAGCATAATATTTAATAGAAACAACATGATTTAAGGAACACAACCTACAAACCAATAGCATATGGTTCTGTCAGATAAGCATTGTGTCAATAATGTGTTAGGACTAGGCTTTTTTCAAAGAAATCTATTTAATGTTAGGAAATCTGTATAATTCGTTAGTATGACAAGAAAAAATAATGTATTAAAAGGCAGTTCCTAAATGTCAGCAGGTATTCTTTATTAAACCCAAGGTCAAGTGGGAATAAATAGGTGGGAACTTAAAGGCTGTTTCCAAAAAACAAACAGTGGCTGATATCTTAAATGGCAAAACACTCAGTTACTTTTAGTTAAAATCAGGAACTAGACCAGGATGGCTACTGTCACCATAATTAGTCATCATTTTGGAGACTCTAATATACTAAGGAAAGAAAATGTAAAAATTGGTATAAAGAGAAAAAAGAATACAATTATATCCTCTGTGCTTATAAAACAGTAGGCCTAGAAATTTTAACATTCAGTCTGATAAAATACTAAAATTGAAGACTTGGGCCATGGTAAATGTATAAAAATCAGCATCTTTTTACTTTTTTGGTAAAAATGATCTAGAAATGGAAATAGGAAAATACCGCATGCACAGTCTGTGCCTGCAGTTTACCAGAGTGCTGTGGGGAACTACCATGCGATACTAAGCCCAGGAGAAATCTGAGTTTGCAGTTTGAAAATAAAGCTTCAGCTCTGAAGACTGGTTTGAAGCAGGGTGACCGATTATAAGATTCCTGCTGGGATCCAGGCAGAGATGATGTGCCTCAAGAAGGGGCAATGGCCGGGATAGAAAAGAGGAGGGGAAGGACCAGAGCCATCAAGTAGAGAGAATAAATGTTTCCGGATGAATCCCTAGATCTGGCTGGGAGCCTGGGGGAAGGGCTGGGCACCGTTGGAAGAGAAGGAATGCGGGAAGATGAGCTGGTGCTGTGTGTTGTGGGTGCAGGAACATTGTTTAGTTTGGGCTTGTCGTGCCCGAGGGATATAGTTTTCAGTGCAGGTGGTTTTATGGGTCTGGAGCTTGAGAGCGATGGAGGCATTCCAGGAAGACGCTGGCTGTCAACAGCAGGTTGGTCTGAAAGGCTTGTTGTGATGGCTGGACCCATGTTTCTTTCCATAGGAAACAGATTCTCAAATTCATGGCATATGGAATGTTTTCCTTTCAGCCCCCACAGATCCGCATACCTCTCCATTTCTTCACTTTGTTCCACACCTCAGCAGGCTGTTCCGGATGGACTGCACCAGGCCTTTCTTGCTCTCTGGCTTTTGACTGCCTTTGTTCTTGACTGAATGTTTGAGACCCTGCCAGGCTGTCTTCTGAGCTGTGGCAGCTCGGCAGCCTTCTGGCAACTGTCGGTTACCTTGTCCCTTTCAGCATAAAGGTATTAACAAACAGCTCTCTGCTAGTGTTCCCCTCTACCTTTACCCTGCCTGCACCTTTATAAATAGTCCCTTCATTAAATTCCTCCTAATCACCCATTTGATGTGCTTTTTGCTTCTTCCTCAGTACCCCTGGCCAGCAAATTGGCTACATCAAAATCACCTGGGGTGCCTGTTAAAAGTTTAGGATCTCTGGACTCCATCACAGAACAGAATTTCTATGAGTGAAACCAAAGACTCTGCAATTCATCAAGCATCTCCAGTGATTCTGATCTATAGCCAGATTGGGGAATTTTCCCAACTCTTCTTGGCAACCCTTCCAAGACAGCATAGCATCATGAGCCAGATGGTTGAAGTAAAAGAATTCAGTCCCAGTCTCTGCCATTGCCCTTGGATGACGTTTGGCAATCTTTTCATCTGTCTAAGCTTTGGATTCCACAGATGTAAAGGAAGTTCATAGTTGCTACCTCATCTTACCATTCATAGGCTTAAGTGAGATAATCTATGGAAAACAGGATGCTAAGCAGCTTCCTGTATTATCATCAACACTGACTAATCTTCACACACTTCTCCTATTTTGCCAGTTTGGGGGCAAAATAAGACTTCAGTCTTGTGAATGACATAGAAGGTAAATAGTAAATACCACTAGAAGCTTCAATATTTACAAACTTCCAGTCTAGGAACTTTCATCACTATCCACAGAGCTGTGGTCCCGAGCAGGTATTTGCCTACTCTGTCTTCCTCCTGTGGGTTATGGACTGATGAACGTGATTCCATAGAGATGTTTTGTAATGAACGGCTTGGGGAGATTAGAAGAAGCAAGGCAGGTCTGGAGACATTTGTGAAATGTCACAGACATGTTAAGCTGGCCTTGCATTGGCCAAGGAAGCAGGGCAAGTGTTCCAGGGACTAGCATGTGGAGTCCACGGAATATGTGACAGTGTGGCATCTTTGGGAGAAGCACAGTTGGGCATGACAGGAACGCAGTGTTAGAAGCAGCTGATGGGGGCACCTGGGTGGCTCAGTTGGTTAAGCGACTGCCTTCGGCTCAGATCATGATCCCGGAGACCCGGATTCGAGCCCCACATCGGGCTGCCTGCATGGCTGGAAGCCTGCTTCTCCCTCTCTCACTCCCCCTGCTTGTGTTCCCTCTCTGGCTGTGTTTCTCTGTGTCAAATAAATAAAATATTAAAAAAGAAGAAGAAGAAGAAAAAGCAGCAGCTGATGAACTTTGTAGCCATTATTTCATTGAATTTCTGCTCTGGGCCAACCACTACTGTGGGTGTGGGGGGCACAGATGAGTACAGAGTCGTCATTGTCCTGATGGAGTGTATCTTCTAGTAAGAGTTTTGGTTGATGAACAAAGAAGTGACTAGAATGTGAAATAATGACAACTATAGAAAAGGAAGGGTAAAGGGAAAAGGATATGTGGGGCAGGTGGGTGAATGGGTGTTGGGGGTGGATGATGATACAAGATGGCCAGGTAAGGCCACCTTAATAAATGAATCTAAAGGGATGTAGGAGCTGAGCATGTGGGTGTCTGGAGGAAAACATCTGACAGGGAGAACACAATACAAAGACATCGGCCCAGAGTGTGCTTGAGAGATGGCACGGAGTCTGCTCACTTGGGTAGGCAGAAAGTGAGAAGAGTGAACAAGATCAGAGGACCTAGTAGGGGCTATAGCTCACTGAAAGACATAAAGAAAAATGGACGGGGAGCTGGAAGGGGCACAGAGATATGACAGGTGGATGGTATGGTGGTCCTGCTCAGAAATAAGCATTGAAGCTTCCACTCAGCAGTGAGGACAGAATGTCTGTTGGATGGAGCCCGCAAGTGACTGGATGAGGGGTGGTTGCGTATTATTCCCTCGCCTTATTCGGCTGGGGCAGGTGCACCTCGGAAGTAGCTAGCGCTGGCTTTGTCTAAGAGTGGAGTCTTGCCAGGCAGGTGTCAGCCAAGTGAAAGAAAGGCAAAATGTGCCATGTAAGAAGTTTTAGTTTCTAAGCCCTGTCCTCTACAATTACATACATGTTTAAGAGGATAAGTCTGAAAGCAATGAAAAGGGGAGAACCTGCGTAGTTATAACAGATGATGAGAGTTGATGCTTACCTGATTCCAGTGCAGCCACCCCCACAACATCAGTGCTTGCTTTCAGGCTGATGTTCTGTTACAATCCTAGCGACGGGTCCAGACTTGGATCTGTTCATCCATGAGCAAATTATACCTTCCCTTTACACAGGAGGTTGAGGGAGCAACCCCCTTTGCCCTCTTCCTCCCTAACCCAGTCTTCAATAAGCCAGGCACCAAGTCAGCAGTCTCTAAAAGGTTTGTGGCTCCCAAAGCTAACTTTAAAACTCTGCACATCAAAGTGCACTGATATTGTTGCCACCCTTTTGGTTCAGCTGGGCCAACTGCTTTCAGGTACAAAATATATTTTATGAGTTAGATACGTATCTAAAAGTACATTTTGTAAAGCCAGATAAAATTGCATTTTCAGCTAGGGAAATATCAACTATCAGAATGACCTCCAAGGACCAAAACAGCCTGGAACATTGTGTATTTTATTAGGTAGAGCGATCTAAACAAAAATCCATCCTGTGGGTATGTATAAAATGTATTTACACCAGAATAATCTAAGGATGGCCTCCTTGTGGCTACTTTGCCTATGCCCTTGGGACAGTATGATATCTTGATTTTGTTTAATTCATGTTAAAAAAACAAACAAACAAAACCAAAAAACCTTTACAATGTGTTTAACAATCAGGCTGGGCCAGTTTTGTTCAGTGTCAGTTTTGTTCAGTGTCGGATACATTCGTTTTCAAAGTAACAACTTGAGAGCCCTGCTGATAAGGCTTACAGTTAAACTGGATATTAAATTCTTTAATCTGGAGTTGTCACAGAGAGAGTAAGGTTCACAGCCACCTTGTGAAAAAGGGTCATTTGAAATGATTGTTTCCCTTTGAAGGAAACTTCAATAAAGCTCATGTTTGCTAAGGGAAGATAGTTATTCACTATTGAACTTCGTACCCGTCTTAGGGCATGGGCACTTATGTGTAGTGTAATTTGGTACAACCTAGCAGTGATATGCTTAGGTCTCCCCCAAATACTGCGAGAAACCTCTGAATATCCACCAAGCCATTGGGAGTGGTTTCTACACCATGAACTGAAATTGTAATGCGAGGTGCTAGGTTCTCTCTAGTGCTTCCCACCTATCTCTTGCTCTCGCTTGCGTGTGTACACACTTGCTCGTGCTTGCTGGTGCGCACGCTCTCTCTTACTCTCTCTCTCCCTGCCTTCCTCAGACGGTAATTGTTTATTAAGTAACCTTCACAGTATTGGATTCTGTAAATATGCCAAAGTTACGGGAAGACACAACTCTTACCCCAGGAGCTCACAGTTGGTGGAATACTGGATGGTATGTTTACTACCATCTACTTAGCTAAGTAATACTCCTTGGGGTAGTGGTCTTTTTACCAACAAAGGTGTGTCCTAAGTCACTTTAAGATTCCCTATTGTGTAATCCAAAGTGAATTTGCAAAAGAGCCAAAAGTCTCCCCTTTTCCTTCCCCTACACACAATGGAGGGAAAAGCTGCTCTTCTGAGTATGTTCTGTAGTTTCCGATTCTGGCTGAAGGCCAAGAAAATGAGGTGGTCCCAAGGATAGGACAGTTAATTACCTGAGAAGAAAGAAACCTAATAAATTTGTGGCCTTATCACTTACCATTGTTATTACCATTAGGGAAAATAAGGACCTGGTTGGAGATCATCCGGAGAGCCCAGACAGTCTTGGATGGAGCCCAAATTTGTGTAATAAGCAGAGAAAACGCTGAAGGTCACACATGGGTTACTTCAGCCATACGTGGGCCTATCTCAAGGCATAACAGTATCAGCAGAAACATTGTCAAATATGCAAGCGGCTGGAGGATAAATATGGAAGCCGCGTGAAAGGTAAAAGCGAGAACGGAAGAATAAATGACAGTGAACACTTATCTCTCAATAAGAGAAATGATTTCAAACATGCCGTCTTTCGGGCCAGCTCTGATAGGTCTCTAATACAAAAATCCTGCGCCTAATGTAACCTGCCTCTGGGGGTTCCAGACCCTGTGCTCAGCCACCTCTGCTCAGCAGAGGGATGAAGGAGATAGACATGGCAGCCGGTGGTAAAGGAGCTTAGCTCAAAGGGAGGATCAAGGGAAATGTGACAGGCAGTGAGTGCTGGGTAGAGATAACTGCTGCATGATGGATGTTTAGAAATGTGTGAGAAATTGGACAATGCAATAAATAAAATGGAGAAGGGGCAGACACGACCATTTTTAGATCAGCCTGCACAGTGATGCTAGTTGAGACTAGAAAGAAAGAATTGGACATTCTTCCTTGGGCTAGAAGACACAAAGGAAGAGAAATTTATACATATGCATTTAATATACATTTTAATCATATGCACAGAGTCCAGCAAATCTTTCGTACCTGACCAAATACAGATTGACGGGACTGATAGTGAATCTGGGCTACATAATAGGTTTACCCTTGTCCTAATTATTTTTTATGGATCACTACTCAGAATGGATATAAAAAAGAATGGCTTTAACCTTTCTCTCAGGCTGATTGGAGTTTTACTATCTTTTTGCTCTTCTTTCTAAATCAATGAAAAAAAAAGTTTGTATAAGAAACAATAAATTGAGCCACCCTGACCTTTTGATATTTAGATCAAGCAAAAATGTAAGTGATTGTCTTTAGATATCTTATTGATGAGTCTTCCAGGAGAGAAACGTAAGCCACCCGGTTTTCTGCTTACTTTTCCTTCATATCTGGTCCTTTATCTCTTCGCGTTTTACCATGGAGAGGCCACTATCTTCACAAGTAGGTTATGTGTTTTCAGAAACTGTTAATTCATGTACATTCCCTGGACTAAATGTCAGCTTAGAGATTGCAATGAGCATTTATATTTTAAAATGATCTTTTTCTATTTCCTTTACCCTCATCCTTGAAGCATAGAGGAAAATCAGCTTGCATTGTGTTACGGTGCTTTTTCTTTCCCTGATGGTAATAGTGAGCATGTTTTGAAGTATCTCACAGTCCTGCAGAGTGATTTCTCACCACACCTGCCAGTCCAGATATTTCAGATGTACAGATGTTCAGGTAGGCTTCCAAGTGATTGAAATGGACTTTTCTGAAAAGTCAGGAATTTGAAAATGGAAAGATGGTTTTATATATAGTTTTCTTCTTTCCTAAAAGCCGGTATTATGTTTCGGCATATGCTTGTCATATGAGGTAATTAAATCATTAGATTCTAGCAGTGTACTTATTCTAGAGAATAAACCAAGCCAATTATACTATGAATACTCACAAACTCTTCTCCACAACTCCCCTCTCAGCTCTGTAATGCCTTCCCTAGAGTAATGCCTAGTGTGGGGCCACAAAAAGCTCTTTCATATTGCTGACAATTACCTGAAATTATCAGTAATCATACAAGAGGCAATTATAACTCATAGAAGCGCCAACATAATTATTACACCCTTTCAGTGCTCTCAACTTAAATGTGCTCTGATAGCTTGAGCACAAACAATGTTGCTGTGGTTTTATTAGTCAAATTACATGGAATACACAGACTACATGTTAAGTCACTTTGGTTGTGACCAGTGAGAGCAAGTCCTAATTTTAGAAGTGTGCAGCATTAGACAGCCTGTGGAACTCTTTCTCCTTTTGTAATTATGGTGTGTTCATCAAGCCCATACCTTAATACTGACGATCAGATCACCTTTAGGCAGAACTGCGTCTCTGGAATGCATGACCAATTTGCATTCGTATCCCTCAACTCAGGTACAATCACCACACACTGTATGTCACTTGAAAGCAAAGGTACAGCCACTGCACCTCTCTACACATCTTCAAAAGGAATAAAAATGTGCTTCATGTACTTTGGAATGGACACAGATATATTGCACTACATTGATTAGGAAAATAGCCCCAACCCCAAAGGACTTTAGATTTCTATGAAGGGGGAAGGAAAGAATGTCAGCCAGACTTACACTGAAATTTGGGTCTAACTGAGGCTTGGCCTTGAGCTTTAGTCCTTTAGACCCTTCTTTATTAATGATGAATAAAACTAAAGCTGTCAAATGTCTGGCAGAATGGCTGGCACGGAGCAGGTGTTCAATATTTGGGGGCTCATGTTACATGTAGAGTAAGGCTGGAGGAGTTCCCTAGAGTTTGGTGGGGGGAGGAAAGTTAAGTCAGGGGTGTGCAGAGAAATACAGATCTCCTAACACTCAGACAGTAGGACTCTGGGAAGATAGGACTCTGGGAAGGTTGAGAATCTAACTGAGGAGACAAGTGTCATCTGAGTCTAGGTTTCTTTAAATCCCATGTGATGGCCTTGCTTGTTTGTTAGTATAAATCAGACTGGACCTCAGTCTCAAGAACTGTTGACTTTTGTCTGCCTCTGCTGGTAATTTTCTTTCTTTCTTTTTAAGATTTTATTTATTTGACAGACCACAAGTAGGCAGAGAGGCACGCAGAGGGAGAGGAGGAAGCAGGCTTCCTGCTGAGCAGTGAGCCTGTTGCAGGCCTTGATTCCAGGACCCTGAGATCATGACCTGAGCTAAAGGCAGAGGCTTTAACCCACTAAGCCACCCAGGCGCCCTCTGCTGATAGTTTTCTGCATTCCCATATCTCCTACCTCTTAAGTCTAGCTCTGTTGGATGAAGCTGGTCATCTTATACCCATGGTTTCCATGTTCCCCTTCCTTAAGAGCTCATACTTTCCTGTTTGCAAATATTTATTGGATACATGCTGTGTACCAAGCCCTTGTGTCTGATGTTGGGGGTAGGGAGATAAAAACAACACAACTTTGCATTCTGGGAACATGAATCCTAGCTCAGAAGCCAGACAGAGACCTGGTGGTGCTTAATGATGGATGGAATACACTTCCTCACGCCTTTCTTCAAGAGCTCAGAAGCACTCAGTGTGATGGTGGTTAGTAGGGTATGAAAAAATGTACCTTCCAAGGACCATTCCCTGTAGGTTATGTAGTAAGGGCTGAGAAGGATGACTGGGGCTCCTGTGTTACCGAGTAATTTCCCTTTAACCCTTGTTTAGCACAAAAGCTTGTTAATAACTTGGAAAATGTCAGGCAAGAACTGTGCTAAGTGCTTGAAATAAAATACCAATAGTCTTGATTATTCTGTAACCTTCTGGGCATGGGGGCATAGAGGATTTATTAGAAGGGATGGGGAAAAAGAGGCTATTCTTTATCTTATCAAGGTGTGAGTATTGACCCCATAGCTAACAGGACTATATTTTAATGGAAAGGGACTTGCCTTGGCTTATCTCCCCTTTACCCTTCTCCCTTTCCTGTACTAATACAGGTCCCCAGTTTTATAAAGGAACCATTGCATAGGGTCTGATGGAGTCAGCTTTCCCACTCATAGTGGTGGGCGTATGATTTATGCCTGGCCGTTTGTTTCTTCCACCGAGAGTGGTTCAGAGGAAGACATGCCCAAGCCAGGTCATTTTTGTCAAAGCTAATGAGAGACAGCAGTCTCTGTTTCCTTAGGTTGCTACACTGGTAGGGAGTGCATCTGGGGTTCCTGTTAACCATCTGTTTTGCATGTTGGAGAGAAACAGAATCTGAAAGGCACCAAGGCCCAGATTCAATCATGAGTGCAGATACCCTTTCCAGCTATGTGTGTGAGCTAATCACTCCTCTCTCCTAGCCCTTTCTGCAGGCAGGTTGGCAGATAGAGCTAATTTAGAATTAATAGAGTTGCAACCAAAATTATTCTTAAAAACTCACACATTCAAAAACTAAGACATAACCAGTAAATGCTGGTTACTTTTATAATGGTCTACCAATCTTGAGGCCACATTGCCTTTGGAAAACACCTAATGTGTGTGCAGCTGATTCTGATCTTTTATGTGACTTGCCCCATCCTTGTGACGGGCAGACACCATGGTTACCTGTTCATAATTCTATGCTCTGGGGGCACCTGGGTGACTCAGTCGTTAAGCCTTCGGCTCGGGTCATGATCCCAGGGTTCTGGGATGGAGTCCCGCATCAGTGTGAAGCCTGCTTCTCCCTTTCCCACTCCCCCTGCTTGTGTTCCCTCTCTAGCTGTGTTTCTCTCTGTCAAATAAAAAAATAAAATCTTAAAATAAAAATAAGTAATCCTATGGTCTATAAGCACCTGGGTGATATATTGTCTGGAGTTCTTATAGGTTGCCCTTATGGGTGTGATATACCTCCCTTCTATTTGTTTTAAACCTTTCACAGTCACTTTCCATGTAGCAAGAACTGTTAGACATTAGCATTATAACCTTTACTCTATAGCCCTGGAGGGGATGGTACTATTACTATTCACATTTACAAATGAGGAAATTAAGGTGTAAGGCAGTTAGGGAATAGAATAATCAAGCGAGTAAGTGCTAAAACTGTGATTGACCTTTGAGCCTGACTCCAGAGCACTGTGCACCTGACATGGTTTTGGTTTATGCTTATTTGAACTCACTTTAGACAGTCTTGCCCTTTCCTTCCTAGCTCCATTCTTCCCCTGGGTCACTAATACATCTAGTGCCACCTATGAGCTTGGAAATATTCAGAAATTAAAATGTTTCTCCTCCGCTGATTATTGTGGAAAAGGTATTCACTCATATAAGGAAAATAAGAGTCAGTCAGCCTAAAAAGGTTCTAGATTTTCTTGGAAGTTCTTGGAATATGAAATTTTTTAGAAATAAAGCATCTGCTCAGTCATATTAAAATATCAATAGCCTGTCTGAAACAAAAATGTCAACAATGGCAAAGAGCTATAGATTAGATAGAAGGAAAAAGGCAACAGGATATGATCATTGGAACCCCAAACATTTGTAGTCCAACAAAGGAAAAATGGACACTTTTGAGCTCTCTTAGGAACTAAGCTGCCCTTTTGTACCAAGGATAGCCTTCTGTATGCCCAGAACTCCTAGGGTTCCCTGCACTAAGCAACTAGATAGGTCTATTATGAGCAGCATGCTGTAAAAAATGCAAAACTTTTGCCCACAATTTATACAAAATTGAGATGTCATTGCAACAACCAAAAGGAACATAAATGAAACAACTCAGAAGCAGTTCTAAAGTGGTATTTAAACCAGTGCATCATACTAGGTTACAAATTGCATAAGTAATACCCATAAGATAGAGAATAAGAACTGCTCAGAACTGCTGACTATATGACAGAGATAAGAGAGGGTTGGAGAAGTCAGTGGCAAAATATACGTATAGTGGAATATTTATTCAGTCTTCAGAAACCCTACTGTATGAAATCACATGGATGAACCTGGGGGGCATTAAGCTAAGTGAAATAAGCCATAAAAACAAGTATCACATGATCTTGCATGTGGAATCCTAAAAAAGCCCAAACTGCTAAGTAATCCTAAAAGAAAAAAAAAAAGCCAAACTCCTAAGAATGGTGATTGCCGGAGGTTCTTAAGAATGCGACGGCCATATTCAATTATCTTGACTAAATCAGTGTTTCATGTGCAAAGAGCGCCATGACTCACAGAGGGTCTACAACCCGAACACTTTGTGAGCTGCTTCAAATACCTTACAGACAAGGGAGAATGGCAACATCTCTGATAGTTGACCTTCCTCAGCCGGCGGCTGTGAAGAGAGATGCAATGGGAATGCCTGGCTCCTAGATGTGCTCAATAAATATCTGCTGTCAACCAATGCAGTGAGGAAATGAATGACTCAGGGGGCTCCCTTTTGCCTTCTCTGGAGCCTGCTGTCAAGTTGGTCTGAGAATGGACAGAATCTCTTTCTCCACGGGTGCTCCAGGGATGAACGGGGAGAATGTATAAGGAAGCATTTTGTAAACATGCAGCACTAAATTCTTGTTCGGGATTCCTACTTTGGCTATTTTAGGGTATTCCATGGTCAAAACTTAGAAAGTGTCATGCAAGTGTAAAAAAATCAACGCTGGGTGACCAGGGAAGCTTGCTGGCCTCACACACTCATTTTCTACCAGAGACTACAGATTTGAAGTTCAGCCAACACGTGCATTTAGCTGCTCTGCCCAGTGCTTGAAAAGTTTTATTAAATTAGTTGCTAGCACTTAATAATGGCAAATTATACTGAAAATATGGATTTTAGGAGGTTCTTAGAAAATTGGATTTTCTGGAAACTTTGGACCTGAATTCCCGCAAAGAAGTAATGGGTGGGAATGGGCTGGTAGGGGCTCCCCATAGGAGAAGCATTCCTTTTTGGTCAGCTCTGATCCCCAGTGTTGCCCATTTTCCCCCTAAAACTGAAGGTAAATATTATTTGCTATTGATGATAGAGCTTTCTTTTCTCTCCCTTTTGCCCTTCTCCATTCTTTGTCATTACCAGCTAGCCCCTTAAGTTGTCAAGTTTGTGACATTTGTCAAGAGGCTCTGTCAGCACCCTACATATGACACCCCCCCATCTTCTCTCTGCCCCTTACACCTGAATTATTTGCCTTTGAGGCATTTTCTTCTTTTCTCTCTGCAGGAACCAGGTCCTCTCCTTGACTCTGCTGGTTTGACCTGGCCTTTATTCGAACATGTGTATAGGAATGTGTATGTAGTGGGGTTTGGGATGTGTGTGTGTGTGTGTGTGTGTGTGTGTGTGTGTATGTGTGTGTTGTGTAGGGGGCAGCTGTTTTGGGAAGCATCCTCTGTCCCCACAGCCTTTCCTATGTCCCTAGACTTTTAAACTTTTAATATTGTTAATAGATGTATGCAAATTCCTTTTCCTTTAAGATTTTCAACCCTGTTCATATCTACTGAGTTATTTATATATTTTATTTGTAAAGTATTACTTAAATTTCCCTTTCCTTGGGCTAACTGCATTTGGAAGTTTTTAAATTTTTATGGGTTTTGATTTTGCAAGAGAAATCAAATGACTAGCACATATCTGGAATATACAAATACTATAGTATTTATTATGCCAAGACAATTGACTAGACTGTGGAGAAATGAAACTGATCCCTGCCTTCAAGGTGTTCAGTCTAGTGAAAGTGATACACATATACAACATAAGTACGATACAATGATACAAGTGCTCAGTAATATTAAAATAACTGACCTTTGTTTAGCTCCCACTAGTGCACAAAATGTCCTTCACCTGTATTGATAGAAGCAAAAGCTTTGCAGAGAAAAGAATAATTAGAACTGACTGGAAGACTTAAGGGAAGCTTCATGGAAATGGTATTTGAACTTGGCTTTGCAGGAGAGTCTATAGTCTGCACAGTGGAGAAGAGACTGGTGGGGTACATTCAAGCCAAGAGAATGACATAAGCAATATTGAAAAGGCACACAAGGGTAAGGTATGTTTGGATATGATTAGTAGATCAGTATAGATGGATCTTAGAAATCAGGGAACAGTGTCCTAGGAGATTTGTTGCAAAAATAGCTAGGACTGGACTATAAGGAACTGTAATGCCAGGCAAAGGATTTAAGCACTGTAATGAACAAAGCATTGTCTCTGACATTCTGGTGATATTTCCCTCTGTTCTGGGCTCAGGAAAATATAGTTTGAGTATCTGATATAACTGTGTTTCAACTGTAGGTGACTGAAGAGTAGCAAACTATTTTATGCAATCAGAGAATGGGGTAAATATTTATTGTCTCACAACACCGGAAAAGTAAATCATAGTTCAAGCGTGGTGGATTCAGGGCTCACACAGTGTCATGAATCCCATCTTTTAGGTCTGTTGGACCTGTCTTTGCTTTACTGTCCAGCACGATGTCTGCATACAGGAATCCCCAGCCTCAAGTCCAGTAGACAAGTGTCTCTTTATTGGAAGTTCCTGCCGGAGTCTTCAGAATTAAGGAGTCACTCTGATTGTATTCATTTGCCTAATTGAAATGTGGGCAAAGAATGTTAAACAAGTAGCTCTAAAGAAAGTGCAGATCCTATTTCCAGGTGAATGGGGAATGGATGAGACTAGAAGGCAAAAAATGTCCAGTACAATGCTCTGCTCTCCTCTCAGGTCCAACTGCTGATTTACGCATTTATGAATTCACTTATTATTAGGATTGGCAGCTCAGGTTCCACTGATAAACAGAAAAGTCTGATTTGTCCCTAGTAAAAGTAACAACAAGTGCTTGCAAAGGACCAGTGCTTTGTTCAGTGCAGCTGTGGATGTGTCCCCATTATGTGCTTTTACAAAATAAATGGATACTTTTTAAAGTCTTCACAATGGGAAATGATTTAACTACAACCAAATTGTGTCTGTTTAATTTTCTACTAACTGATCTACAAGACATGGTAGAGCCCAGTGCAAACGTTCATTCTGTTGATTTTGTCTTGCATTGTGTTGAGAGACACTTTAAATTGTCTTTTTCCTCCCTTTACTTTACAGCTTGCTATAGAAGCGTGAATGTAGGGCTTTAAGAAATAAAGTGCCTTTTCAACCGGAACTATAGAGTTGCTAGGGCCCCGCCATGATAATTGACACAGCAGAGGCCCAGCAAACATTGCTCTGAAGTTTGCATTATCAAATCTACCCAGGTTTTCCAATCCACAAAACCTCTATTCAGGCATTTTTTTAAAGCATCGAGGGATTTCTAAATTTGTCAATTGACCTGCTAGACATTGCATATTATGTTACCTAAAATAATGCCATAAACTCTGCAAAAAAATGTAGAATTGTGAAATCACCTATGGTTTTAATGGTTTTCTCTTTCATATGAACATTTCAATTTCAATTGCTGTCAGTTCCTCTAAATAAGAATCGATTTTTCTCCCACTTTCATATTCCCGTCATTCTGAGTGCTTTCCAGGGAAGTAACCAAATTAAATTAATCTCTGCAGCTTTGAGTTTTTACATTTATTTATTTATTCTTTTCTAATTTGGTGATTCTGTTGCCCTAAGATGTCCCTTTTGTTAACAGTTCAATTTCCTTCCACTGTTCTAGATGAGTTGTCAATGATAAGCAGAGTGATATTTGAATCCTGGTAGGGTTTTGTGAAGAAAAATATAATGTACCAGACTGTCACAGTCAGTTTATTTTTTAAATGACAGGGGTATTGTTAATACCTTTTAACTTGAATTTCCTGAGAAACTTTAAGCTTTAATAGTTTTAAAATCAGTAGAAAAGTAACCACATTCACACTTTCTTTGCTTGGAGGAAACGTATCCTATCTACTGAATATGTGAGTTATTAGCCTTTTAAACTATTAACTAAAGTTCTTGATAGAGGAACCCTGAAGAATTGTGAAATGAATAAATAGTGCTTTGGGGGGATAGAGGAGTTGCTGGAGAGGGTCTGGGCATTGAGTACCTGGCTAGAGCTAGGCTACGATATCTAACCTTGATTAATGGGTGCCATTCTCCAACATGGGGTGTCCTTGTCCACTGACTTCGGCCAGCCAAAGTGTATGCTGCAGAATGGGGAGGAAGGGGTGCTTTCATTTGATTTACTATATGAATGACTGTTCCTGTAACTGACTTGCCAAACCTTTTTCCTTAAATTTTAAGATACAGTGATAATTTCAGTTATATAACTCAATTTCATAGGGCAGTAAGAGATTTATAAAAGAAAGTTCCATAAATCCATGTAGTTTCCTTTCTTGTTTTAAAAGAAAGGGGGGGTGGGGGAATGATTGTGGTACTGAACAAGTCTGAATGATCTGCTTGTTGTTAAGTATGATCTGCATCTAAGCCCCATGTCATGCTTGTCCGGGAAGGCTCTTGGCCCCACACTAAGCCTGTGCGGGCAGAATTGTTTTGATGGGGAGAGTGGAGATTACCAAGCTTCCCAGGGGATTCTTCTATCAAATAAAAAATGAGAACTACTGGTTGTAAATGATTTAAAGTACTAGGAAAGTGGCTTGCCCATGAAAATGAGGGGAGTGTGAAAAGGAGAGAATTATATGCATTTACATGTGTGTGTGTGTAACTACTTTAGCTTGCACAGTAACTTTCATCCTCAATATTACCACCTTTAAATATCAATATTATTCACTATCAAAGTAACTGTAACATTATTGACTCATGAGATTAGACTTTTGGGTACAATAGCACATTATTATACAGACATCACCTTTCCAACAAGATTTATAGCCTTAGATAGTCACCACTGTTGGATACTTAGGACACATACTAAGGACAGAAATTTTAAAAAGTATTTTTAAATTGCATATAAATTAAAGCTGTTCATGTTACCTCTTAATTTAAAGATGAACTAAATATAATCTGGACTTCTTGATGGGAAAAGGTTTCAGAAGGGATGGGTATGTGTGTGTAAGCTCACTTTTAAGTTTGAGGCAAGCTGTGTCTAGGACTGTCCCCAAATCACACACTTGTATGTTTCAGAGAGAAAACCATTTCAGAAAGAAAACCTACAGATATGTACATTCCTGCCCTCAGAATCAAAGCCAGTTTCATGAAGACACAGTAACATTTCTGCTGTTTGGAGAAGTGATTTCTGAAACTCTTGGGCTATCTTGCTGCCATTCAGTGCCATCAGACCCACTCTCATGCCTTGCTCAGCCACTACTTGGTATAGCCTCTGGGTTCGATCAGGATAGACAAGGTGAGGTTTTGGCTATCAGTCAAATCTTGGGGGTTAAATATTATCCAACTTAAGATCATTGGCCAAATCCATTCACACGGGAACTTTGCAAAAGTTTTAGTATAATTATTTGGCACTTAAGGGATACAAACACACACAGATAAACATTTCACTGGGTTTGTGATCTTTTTGCACCTTCTTTGAAGACCAATTCAGAATCGCCCAAGAAAGTAATGCTTTTCTTCTACCAGAAAAAAAAATTGAAACGTAAGGGAAAAAGGCTAATATTCTTGGTATATTTCTTATCATCCACTTACCTCCCAAGTGGCGACTCACTGTCAATATTTAGACCAGAGTGTTATTAAGAATATGAAATGTTATTACAGAACAGATTTCATAAGAAATTTGATCCATCACTTCAGTATGATACCAGACTTTCAATCATGTGGTAACATTAAAGTTCCCATTTTTTATGTTGCCTGGGCCTGGAATCATGTTCAAAGTTGAATAAAATGAGTTTGGAGAAAATGCATTCATTTTCATTCGTACCTCCACCTCTGTCATGCTTTGCCTACCTTTTTGACTGCTTACGGGAATTTGGTTGAAAATAAGACAATGTGTATTGATTGGGCACTTGCTGTGTGCCCAGAATGCCCCATATTTAACAATGATGAAAATAACTCCCTACTCAAAATAAGAAAAGCAAGTACAAGTAACTGGTGATTGTACCAGTGATGCTGAAGGAAGAATATAAGACGACTTTGAGATATGAGTCTTTATCTTACTTGACTCGCAATCATAGATAAATGGAAATGTTATTAATGAGTTAAAGTTTATTGTAAAAATTGTGACTATATAGATGGGAAAAACCATTGAGAAGGTAGCTTTAAGCTTTAGTCTTTGACTTACTAGGTTTTAAAAATTGGGAATTTTCTCAACTAAACAGGCTACGTCTTGCTTTTCAGAGAAAATAAGATCCAGCCTCGGAGAATACTTCTCTTATAAACTGGAAGTTGTTTTCCACTTGTTTTGGGGTCTAAATTTTATATTTCATACAATAGAAAATGGTAATTGACTCTTACTATTGGTATTGAGTTTCAGAATTCAAATTCGAATTAGCTCTGGTCCTTGAGCAAATCGCCGAGCCTCCTAAGCCTCAGTTTTTCCATCTTCAAAATAGGAATAATAGGGAGAAAATAAGATGATGATTGCACGACATTTGGCATCAGACTTGGTACCTAATAGTCTTCAGTATGTGTTTTGGGGTAGACGTTGTCTGTGTTTTACATGCCTTTGAGGAGTTTACAATCTAGTGTTAAGATGGGACATATATTCCTGTGGTTATAATTTAATACAAGATGGACTTCAATGTTAAGTGCTCAAAGCCATAGGAAAATGAGTAAGTTATTAAGTTTCATGACAATCAAGATACTGAAAAACTGAAGATAACAAAGCAAAACCAGTGATTAGTAGGTAGATAGAATCGGGTGTAGATAAAGAATTACAAGTTGAGAAAATCTCTAGGCAAGACAGGGTGTCACTGTCAAAGCTGGAGCTTCGTCTTCCTTGAGTTGATGCCTCCTCTGATCCATCCTTCTTCTTAATAGGGACCAGTGTTCTGGCCTGTAGTGCCCTGTACCTAGACCATAGGGGTGACCACAAGTATGGCCATTGAGTTCTATCAGTGATTGGGGCAGTAAGCAAGAGAACATCTACTGAAAGGTTCTTTTTAAGGATAACAATGAGATTGAGGTGTTAACAGGTGATATTATGGTCAAAGCACCAAAGAATAACTAAGTCCTATTGGAGGGCCCAAGAGAGATATTCCAATGACTGCAAAATGGGAGGCAAATAAGATATCATTTTGGGCTCTGACCTCACCTTAAGTCTTGATGTAGACAGCTCTAGTAATTGAGTGAGTTCACAAAGAACATTGTTGGTTTTAAGCTGGACATATTAGGATCTGGCTGTTACAGAAAGCCCAGTTAAACCATAGCTCAGATGTAGGGTTGAATTTCTCACATGATATGAAATCCGGAGTATATGATGCATAACTGGTTTTCACACGTACAGTACCTTCAGTGTCACGGGCTTATTCTCTTCTCCCTCGTTCTCTTTCCATAAGCCTTTTCCATTTTCATAGTTATTGTATTTGCCTGCTATGAAGGAAGGGGATTAAGACCCAAGGGCCAAATGTGCGTTCCAGAAGAGTCTACCTCCTTGAGAAATGGTTTTCCTGGAGACCAACCTAACCACTTACTTTTATCTCTCTCACTTGAAATCACATGGCTAGCTACAAAGGATCCTGGGAAGTGTAGTTTACACATTGCTGACCTGAAAAAAATTAGAGTTGTGTTCATAAGAAAAGAGAAAATGAATATTGCAGAAGCCAGTAGCACTAATTGCCAGTGTCAGTTAACTCTGAAAAACTTCAGAATGAAGCGGGTTCTGAGACTTGCTCAGCTACTGTTACTGCTCACCAAAACCCAATATCAGATTTCATTGCTATGCCACCCTATGCTAATAGTACCAGATAGGGCAGGAGTTGGAAGCAGAAATAGAAAAAGGAAGCTCATGTGTATCTTCTATTTGCTTTCTGTTCCTACTGTAAGAAATTACCACAATTTACAACAAATTACCTTATAACAACAGAAACTTACTTTCTCACATTTTTGGAGGCCAGATGTCTAAAATCTTTTTTTTTTAAGATTTTATTTATTTGACAGAGAGAAACACAGCCAGAGAGGGAACACAAGCAGGGGGCGTGAGAGAGGAAGCAGGGGGCGTGAGAGAGGGAGCAGCAGGCTTCCTGCCGAGCAGGGAGCCTGATGTGGGACTCGATCCCGGATCTCCGGGATCATGACCTGAGCTGAAGTCAGTCGCTTAACCAACTGAGCCACCTAGGCGCCCCCCAGAAGTCTAAAATCTTAAAGGAATTGCACTCCCTTGGAAGTCTCTAGGGAAGAATCTGTTCCTCCTCATTCTAACTTCTGGCATTTGTAAGTCCTTGACTTGTGAACATCTCTCTCTCTGTTCCATCTTCATGTTGTCTTCCATGAATCTGTATCTTCTATCTCAAATCCCCCTGTGCTTTTCTCCTCTAAGGGAACTTGTCATTGCATTTATAGCCCACTGAAAATTATAATGCTTAAAAGTAGGCCGGATTTGAATGTGCCAGAGACCATGAGTATTTCAACTTGCCCTGATTTTGACACAGA
Source organism: Spilogale gracilis (assembly GCA_004023965.1). Lineage (NCBI taxonomy): Eukaryota > Metazoa > Chordata > Mammalia > Carnivora > Mephitidae > Spilogale > Spilogale gracilis. The sequence goes on from PITA01006777.1 coordinate 52,622, forward strand.
TATTGGAAAGCAACTTTTCCTGTCTCTGTGCATGATCAGGATGGTCTCATCATCTCAAGATCCTTCATTCGATCTGCAAAGATCCTTTTACCAAGTAAGATCCCATTCACAAGTTCCAGGAATTAGGACATGGGGGGGACACTATTCAACCCACTGCACCCTCAGGACTAAGCCCTGAGTTTTCCCAGGTCAGCCTATACCTTTTAGAAATAACAACTCAAAGACCCATCCACCACATGGTCTCACCAGCTGTGTATATAGAGAGAGACAAGAGAGAGAATGATTACAGCCAGGGCACCTTCCACTCATGGGTAGACCTTATAGGATTGACTTGAATAGTAGACAGACATGGCACTAAGTATGTATTCAGTTGAGAGAATCAGTCCATTATTATGTTACTTTTATCAGGGCTTCGCTGTAATACCCTGTCTAAAAGAATAGCTCACAGGAGTGTGTTGTTTTGCTCTGAGACTGTATTGTAGATACTGACTTTTCTTCCCCACTCAACTATGGCCTCAGGAAATAGCTGAAGGCACAGTGAACATGAATTGCATAATATGCTGACCGGAAGCATGGGGAATCACAGCTGATTTAAATGGTAGTAAACCAAAGAAACCATGTGACATGGGTTATTTCTAGGGTATGATTAATCTAAGAAACTGTTTTTGAGGACTTAGGCTTTGAGGCACCATGGATGACAGGTAAATAGGAAGCTGGGTATGCCCTCCACCCAGTATGGCCAACTTTCCAAATTAGGGTTCCTGCTCCTCTCAGACTCTACAGAATCACCTCAGGCAACCATTTTATGGTAAGATTGATTTTTCTTTTAGTTCTGCTTTAGGTGTTTATTTTAATTGGATTTTACAGGGAACAGAAAGAGGCAGTGGTTGTAGAGAATTGGCAGGAGATAAGGAGAGGATGTGGTGGTGGTGGTGGTGGTGGTGGTGGTGGTGGTGGTGGTGGTGCTTCCCTTTCTACCACCAGGTGGCGCTTGGTTTCTAAATGTTGTAGCCTTAGAACATTGTCTTTCTCCTCAATTTTCTTAGAAATGATGTGAGGCAACAGCATTTTGAAGCAAATAGGTGACTCTTCATGGATTCTTTTTACCTTAAGGATGAATTTCAGCCTTACTGGAGGTTCTCTATAGGGTTAGAAGAGGGCTTGGCAGGATTTGAAATGCTTTTGGCTAGTAGGAAGGGAGCCCCAAGCAGTTACCCTCTTCATAAACATTTGTTAAATGAATAGATGACTCTAATAACTTTCCTTGAAAGAACCTTCCCCATTAAGGGCCCAGTCCCAGCCACAGAAATAATCACTTAAGTTTCTTAATTTCCTTTCATAAGCTTGTTTTCTAGTATTAAGCCAAACCACAGAGCATGATGCATTTCCTTTGACTTGCAAGAAATCCCCACAGACAGCATTAATGGATTTATTTTAAATTGTTGTTTGTAAAATGAAAGCAAACTCCAAATAATTATATAAAATTGTTTTTTAATGTTTGCATAATTTTTTCATCATTAAAAGCCACTGAGCTCTTTAATATGGAGACAGAACCATTCATTGAACATAAAAAATGGTTACCTTGATGCTTTTAATATCTCTGCCTAACACACACAGGCATTCTGTGCTCTGCGTAGTTATTTATAGTGCTTGTCACATTAGTGGTTTATTCTGACAAATGTGTTGTTTTGGTATGAACTTCAGTAGGGGGTGGGGGTGGGATAGGGGTCCTTTATCCTGAAGCTTCCTGGAAACTAGCTTTTGTAGTTGGGGGGCCTTAGGGAATTAGAGGTGCCACTCGCACTTTATCATTTGAGGGACCCTTAAGTGATGCTATTTTTAGCACTCCCCCTATTTTCAAAACCATCCTCTGCATAGGCCATAACTCAATGCTGGAAAAACCCACAAAATCGACTTATTAGGATCAAGGTGTGGTTTTTTGTTGTTGTTGTTGTTGTTGTTTTGTTTTTTTTTTTTTTAAGATTTTTTATTTATTTGACAGAGAGAAACACAGCCAGGGAGGGAACACAAGCAGGGGGAGTGAGAGAGGGAGAAGCAGGCATCCCGCCGAGCAGGGAGCCCGATGTGGGGCTCGATCCCGGGTCTCCGGGATCATGACCCGAGCCGAAGGCAGCCGCTCAACCAACTGAGCCACCCAGGCGCCCCAAGGTGTGGTTTTTAAAACGTCTTCCTCAAAACTGCAGAGGTGGCTCAGGAATTGAACAGACGTTTGCTTTGAGTTTAATTTTACATGTACTTTACTCACTGAAAATTGTAATGCTTAAAAGTAGGCCGGATTTGAATGTGCCAGAGACCATGAGTATTTCAGCTTGCCCTGATTTTGACACATATATTGGAGAGCAACTTTTCCTGTCATTTCTGTTTCATTAACACCTAGCCTGAGATTGTAAGGCCCACTGCTAAATAGTTGTAAATTATTATCTTTGTCTCTGTGCATCAGGACACTTCTCAGGAAACCACATGCAGAATTAAACTATTAATGCTAACATGTATTTATGTTATATAACCTGTGACTTCAAATCCTGCATGCATCAAAACAACCTGACTGGTTTTTTGAATTGACTGGAAGAGTTACTACAAATTGGAATGTCTCTGTTGAAGCTGATAGAATATCACTTTTATCTGTTACAAGACTCCTTGGAAGATGGTTTTTTTTTTTCTTAAATAGCTTCCTAATCCAACTAACAAAGTATGGTCTTGCTGCTCAGAGTGTGGTCCATGCACCAAAAGCTTGGAGGTTTAAATTTAGAAATGAGGCTTAGCTCCCACTCCAGACCTGCCGAATGAGAATCTTTACTTTAATGAGACCCCCAAGCGATTCATATGCATGTCAGCGAGCACTGCAGTGGGCAGCACAGCACATGTGTCCACCAAGAAACTCATCGTCCATGGCAGTAACACGTTATCAGCCATGAATGCTTTCCAGATGTCCCTCAGAGAGCCCGTGGCCAAGCTGGACAGATCCCCAAGCCACATCCACAAAATGATGCTTTACTAGATTTCGTGTGGACAAGAAATCTCTCTATATATATGTTAAAAACCTCCCCAGCCAATTGTGACAAACAGCTAGGCATTGAAGGATAGACTTTAAAACTGAGTTTTTAAAAGTTTGGATGAATAGAAAAGGTTCACAGCAAGAAAGAGATCATACTGCATTGACTCTGAAGTGCCAATCCTAATCAGTCAGGAGCCATTTGAGAAGGACGAGAAGGTGGAAAGGGCAGAAGAAGTGGCTAGAAAGGCATTCCATCCGTCCCACACCTGTTGGTGTCTGTTTTATACAGACCACCATGCTAGACAGTGATGGACAATGAGGTAAGTAATTAGACACTCTCTCTGCCTTCTAGCACTCTCTAATAGAGTGGGAGAGACAAGAATATCAATAACTCTAATCCAAGTGAGAATAAATATGAAAACAAGGTGAAATAATTGCCTTCTCACCACAGAGGAAGGAACGATCGGTTTTGGCTAAAAGAATCAGGAATGGCTTTTTGCAGCGAGACTTCCAAGCATTGTAGTAATCACATGTGAGAAAGATTGATGTGGAAGGAAATGCTGGAGAAAGGGATTCCAGGACAGAATAAAACACAGTCATAAAAGGTCTTCTGGGGTCCAGATCAGCATGTATTCTGGCGTGGGTAGAGATGAGGAGGCACGTGGCGGGAGACACATTAAAAGACACACTTGGTTGAACTAGCATGGAGGACCATGGAGCCGTATTAAGGACAGTCTTCTCTGGATGCTGGATACAACCTTAGTGAGTCTTTTAAGAAGACTCAGAGATCAAGGGGTTCAGAACTCTTTTGGTTTTGTTGTTGTTGTTGTTGTTGTTGTTGTTTCTTCTCTCATTACCCAAGGGAGTACAGTGCTTGAAGTTCTTGGCCTTCAACTGAGTCGTCTTGGAGCCTGTGGTCAAGGTCCATGAATTATTTGTGTTTTCATCCACACTGATCTTTTGCCTTTCAGTGTTCATCGCTTTCTCTAGCACTGGCCAACTGTGCCCTTGAACACATGCAACTCATATTCAGCAGTATTTTACATTTCTAGAGCATATTTAGGCTTCCAGAGAATCTTCATACACTGTCTGGAGACACAAGGTGGACTGGAGAGATACTGTTGCCACCTAACTTTGGCTTGGGAAACTTAAGTGACTTGACAGACATGTGGCTCATAAACCTTGGAGCTGGGAATAGATTGTCCAGTCCATATTTCCACACTTCCCCTCATCATAAACCACCATGGTCCTCACTGGTTCTAGTTAGTAGTATTTGTTCCTCCTCTCCTTCTAGGCATGTGGAAAAGTTAACTTTCAAGTTTCCACTCCTGTATTGGGCATGTAGTATCGGCAGGAAATAAACTATCACAGTTGAGTCACTCCAATTTGGGAGTTACTGTAGCATAATTAGACTATCCTGTGGGTCCTGCCCCCACATCAAACCGTGTATGTAAGCCAGCATGTATCCCTGGGAGAGGGAGGGCATATAAAATGAGCTTAGCAAGGTGACCTAAAACCCTTCCTAGTACAAGACTATATCCTGAGAGGGAAGAGGCTGTGTCTGCCTCTCCCCGTTGTATTGATCATTGCTGCTATGTACCTCATACCTCTCGTGACCTTTCTGTATTTGTTGAATGACTAAACATGTATTTCTGCTTTATTTTTTATTACATTATTTTATTTTTTCAGTGCTCCAAGATTCTTTCTTTATGCCCCACACCCAGTGCTCTATGCAATATGTGCCCAGTACCCACCACCAGGTTCTCCCATCTCCCCACCCCTTCCCTTCCAAGACCCTCAGCTTGTTTCTGAGTCCAGAGTCTCTCATGTTTCCCTCCCTGATTCACCCCAGTTCACACTTCCATTCCCTCTCCTATGGTCCTCCATATTACTCCTATGCTCCATAAGTAAGTGAAACCATGTGATATTTGACTTTCTCCGGTTGGCTTATTTCACTCAGCATAATCTCCTCCAGTCCCGTACATGTTGCTGTGAAAGGTGTAGTATTCCATTGTATATATGGACCACATCTTCTTTATCCATTCGTCTGTTGAAGGGCACCTTGGCTCTCTCCACAGTTTGGCGATTGTGCCCTTTGCTGCTGTGAACATTGGGATAAATGTGGCCCTTCTTTTCACTCCATCTGTATCTTTAAGGTAAATACCCAGTATCTACGTCTACTTTAAAGTAAGCCCTGTGGGTATGTCCTTTCTATCCAGACATGCCTTGGCAGTATCATTTTTGTTCTCATATTTTCTTTATTACAAACCAGAAGCCTGGGAATTCGGTTTGTCAACCTTTACCCAGGAATTTAGTTTGGGTCGGGTATCTATATTACCACTAAATTGTTAGCCTCTGAGGTTTTAGAAGAAGAAAGGGATGAAGTTTTATGGTATAGGAGATTCAGAGTAGGAATTCTCCAGCTTGATTTGGTATGCGTGGAGTGATCCATGTACCTCTAGGAGCTTTGTGAGATAATAAATCCCCATCTGTAAGCTCTTAAACAGGTCAGTGTGTTACTTGTTTATGTTTCATTGAAAACACTGTCTTCTTCATCTTTTGTACTATGTCATGTGCTAACGAACCTGTGTTCAAAGGAACGGCATATAGCTGTATAAACAGGGTCCTTAGACTGTTTCTGGGACCGGTGGTCATTGAAACATTGAAGGGATTGCAAAACACCTTTCAGTAAAAGCTGAAGTACCTTTGTGGCACCCGGAATCTGCAGTGGGTTGGGCCTGAGAACAGAGTGTGTGATCACTGTGTTACACTCCACCTTATAGTAGTTCATTAATGACTGGCTCTCAGTCTTTCTCTTTAATGGGCCCTGTGTTGCTTTAGTCTTCCTGACTTCTTTTTCATTTCTTTCCTGTTTGCCATCTGTTTCTGTCTCTGAAAATTTCATTTTGGTCTTTAAGTTTAATGAATGTCTCCTCTAACATTTCATAGTTCATTAACATTTCTTATCAGATTTCGTATATTCCGTTTAGCCATTTTGACATCTAAAAACTTTTAAGCTCTTGATTAAATATATCAGTCCTCAAAACATCATCTTTTTTGAGTAAATATTCCCAAACATTTATGATTCTTTTTTTAATTTAAATTTTATTTTTTCAGTGTTCTAAGATTCACTGTCTATGCACCACACCCAGTGTTCCATACAATACGTGCCCTCCTTAATACCCACCATCAGGCTCTCCCATTCCCCAAGCCCCACCTTTCCAAACATTGTTTTTTTAAGTACAAAGTAGGTGGCCTGTATGATGCCTACCCTTGATATTACAGATCGTATTTCAAAACATAATAATAATAGCTAACATTTCATGAGCACCTGCATGTGTCAGGCACTTTCCCTAAATGCTTTATATTACCTAAAACCCTTCCTAGTACAAGACTAAAATCTCACAAAATCCGTAAACTCTTAAGAGGTCAGAGCTATTGTTATTGCCTTGTTACAGAGGAGGGAACTCTGACATGGTTTAAGTATCAACAACTGTGGAGTTCAACCAGGCCACTGGATCCAGGTCCCATTGGCTTAGCCATTGTAGAGAGTTGGAGAGATTAGATAAATAACTGGTCAGAAATAACTGCAAGTCTTTGAAGATCAATTATCTTGCTTTTAGTGTCAAAATCACTGAACTGGTTTCCAGGTACTCATTATGCACATATTAATCAGCTAAAGTGATCATTTAAAAATGACTCCCGGGGCACACCTGGGTAGCTCAATGGTTAGGCCTCTACCTTGAGCTCAGGTCATGATCCTGGATTGAGCCCTGCCTGCATCGGGCTACCTGCTCAACAAGAAGCCCGCTTCTCCCTCTCTCCCTCCCACAGCTTGTGTTCCCTTGCTGGCTGTGTTTCTCTCTGTCAAATAAATAAAATCTTTAAGAAAAAAAAAAAAAGACTCCTAACTGAATTTGAAAGAAAAGTGCTTCACAGAGTCCATATATTTAGAACTATTTTTTAGACTGGGAGAGAGCATGATTGTCACGAGGTTACACCTCCCAAAGCTTTGGAATCCAGGGTTCCAAGACTCACATGCTGTGGTTTGCTTGGTGCCCATCAGCCAACTCGGCCCTATACCCACAGGGACACATACATCCTGTGACAATCACATGACCCCAGTTGACACATCTGGTTCTCGTCCCATTGGATGCATTATTGTCTGAGCTCATCCTGCATTCTTTAGCTTCTGCTAGTGACAACACTGATGACAACTAACATTTACCTTTCAATTTTGTATTAGGTAGTTAGCTAATTGCTTTCCGGGCATTTTATCATGCGATTCTTATATCTCCTCCATAATGTTCCCTATAGTTAGGGAACCTGAGCCTAAGGAAATTTATAGAGCTTGCTTATGGTGACCCAGATAGCTGATTGCAGAACTGGGTAACTGCTCTTCTCACTGTATGTGATTTGGGGTGTGGGGAAGGCAGTTCTTCATCTGAATTTTATTACACCATACTTTGTGTAACATGTGCTAAGCACTCAAAGGAAGGAAAGGGTTTTTGCCTTCACAAACCTGTAGTCAGACACGCAGACAAAAAATTGAGATAAAGAGATGAATGGTGCCGGAGAAGCACAAAAGAAAGATTAACCCATTTCTTTGGGGAAACTGGGAACAGAGTCTATATATTTGATAATTGAACAGGAATTTAACCAGGATAATAAGAGAAAGGAATTCAAGACCAAGGAAGCTCCTCATGTAGAGACCTCCTGTCTTTCACTGATTCATTCAACAAATATATTTGAGTATATAACTTCAGTGTAGATAGCAGGATTTGCCCTCCCAGACTTTATACTCCAAACCTGTAATAACATTGAATGGAGTTCGTGAAAGTGCATAAGACATTTAGCACATAGCTACATCCAGGGTTTACAGAGTGAATGCAGGGACACTGTTGTATTTCCCATAGCTGCTCTAACAAATTGCCACCAATTTGTTCTCTTGCAGTTCTGGGAATCACAAGTCCAAAAAAAGTGACATGGGCTAAAATCAAAGTTTTGCCAGGGCTATGTTTCTTCGGTAGGTTCTAGGGAGGAATCTATTCCTTGGTCTTTTGAGCATCTGAAAGACACCTGTATTCCTTGACTCATGGCCCCTTCCACCATCTTCAAAGAATAGCATTTTCAAATCTTTCCCACTCTGATGCTCCTTAAAAGGACCCCGTGATTACACTAGACCCACCTAGATGATCCAGGATGATCTTCCCTTAATCACAGTGTTTGCAATGTCCCTTTTGCCATGGAAGATTAAAACCTTCATAGGTTTCAAGAATTAAGAGGTGGACACCTTTGAGAGCTTATAATTTTGCAGTAGAAGTAAATGATAAAGAGCTTCATTTGACATACTAGGATCTGGGCTTTGTTTAATAGAAGCTAAAAGAGGCTAGGGGAAAATATTTAGAGGCTTTTGCTGGGAGAGCTGATTAGGCCTGAAATAAGGTAGCATCACTGGGAGAGGGAAAGAGTAGTCAGTATGAGGGAAATTTAGTCAGTAAGGCACTTGACGGTTAACTGAATATGTGGATGAAGGAGAGGGAGAATTCAAAGATGACCCGGAGGTTCTCACTTGATCAACTGGTTAGCAAATGTTCTTAATTTCCTGCTTAAAATGATATTTTCTGCACTATTCAGTATCAGCATAAATATTCAGGGCAGTAATTGACTTTTAACAAATCACCGGTGTTAGTGTTTTATCTGAGGTTATTCTGTTTTTATATCTTTCTTTCCTTACTCTTTCCTCTTTCCTTGTCTTTTCTCGGCTGTTCTTTAATATGATCATGTGCTCTTATCTTCATCACATTGCATTTTGTAGTATAGTTTCCCAAACTATCCTATGATTGGAGTAGGCTTGACACACATCATTCTTTCTAACATCTTGACACGTTTAAGAAAGTAACCTTTAATCTAGAAGTTCTACTTCTGAGTATTTATCCAAAGGAAATAAAATCATTGTCTCAATGAGACATCTGCACTTGCACCGGTTATTCACAATAACAAAGATAGGGAAACAACTTAAATGTGTGTTGATAGATGTGAGTGGATTCAGAAAATGTATTATATATATGTACATTTGAATGTGACTCAGAAATTCACCTAGGTATTTCCAAGAGAAATGAAAATACGTCATCACAGAAAGACTCGTACACATTCATAAGTTTTATCCATAATACTCCTAAAGTGTACACAACTCAGATGTCCAACAAAGGAATGGGTCAACAAAATTGTAGTATACTTTTATGTAAGGAGCTGTCTGCAGCATTAAAATAAAAACAACTTGTATACCCAGCAACATGACTGAATCTTACATTGTGTCAAGTAAAAGAAGTTAGACTCAGAAAAACATATATACTGTATGATTCCATTCAGATGAAAGTATAAAAACAGGCAAAGCCAATATATGATGATAGAAAATAATGTAAATTGCTAAAGGGGTGGGGATTGATTGGAAGAGAACATGCAGGGTTTTGGGGTTATGGGAATGTTCTAGATTTGGTTGGGGTATTGGTTACATGGGTGAATGCACTTGTCAAAACTCCTCAAACTGTATTCCTAAGGTATACACATTTTACTATATGTAAATTTTACCTAAAAAATGGAAATACTGTGCTGAGGTACCAGGAATGTAAGGGTGAATGAAATAGATGAGGTCCCTACCTTCATGGATTTTGTAATTGAGTCAGAAAGACATTAAAGAAGAAGTTACTTACAGGATAAAGCCTTACAGTATGGTGGTATGGGAGCAAAAAGCAAGGGAAGACTCAGGAAAGGTTAGTATCCCAAGGGAAATGACCTTCAAGCAGACTTTAAAAGGATGAGGAAGAATGACAGGCGAAGTAGAAGAGGCAAGGATGAAGAGTTTCCTAACAGCTTGTAAAGTGGAAAAGAACTGTTTCTCAAGGGATCGGGGCAGGGAGAAGGATGAGGGACAGAAGATGAGGGGCTGGAGAGGCAGCCAGGAACTGGACAATAAAAAATCTTGTAGATGATATTAAGGACTTTGATATTTACCTGGGGGTAATTGGAAGGGGGTGTTTGGTGTTACTTTGCCGAATGACATCATTGGTGGAACAGACCCTGTCCGGTTTTTCCCTATAGTCCTTCTCCCTTTCTTTAATATTAAGAAAAATGTTAGCTGGGCCTGACTGTCAAAGTAAAGGCTTTGTTTTCTTACCTCACTTGCAGCTCTCTGTAGTTATGTGGCTAAGTTCTGACCAAGGGGATGTAAATGGAAGCATTCTTTTTCAGTTCCAGGAGCCTTCTCTAGGAGAGAGCTGGAATATGACCACCCTTGTTTCCTTCTCTTCCCTGATTCCAAAAAGTCGGATGTAGCCTTGCACGTTGAGATTGCTGGCCCCGTCCTCGGGTCAGATCCTGAGGACTTCATGGAGAAGAGCTTACCCAGCACTCCTCATTCGCAAACCTCTAGACATTTTTGGGGGGACAGAAAAGAAAGTATCTTGGGAATTATCCTATTATGAGGTGAACCTAATCCTAACTAACAGTCTGACTGACATATTTAAAAGATCACCCTGGCTTCATTGCACAGAAGTTTCATTCATATTCCTATGCTATTTTGCTTTCTCTTTTGTTTCCTTGTCCCTTAGGGATGAAGATGATGAAAAGGAAGTGATCCTTCCTCAATGTGAATAATGTTTTGTGGTTTTTGCTTCAATTTTTTAATTTCTTTGAGTGTTTGGTTTCAGGTATAGGAAGATGATAGTCATGATACACAATTATAAACTAATTCCCAAGAATATGAGAACCGAATCTCAGTAAATAGGTTCCCCCACTCCAGTCTGTTTTGAGCAAAGTTGATTAGCATCTTAAATAGGAAAGTTACATGACTCTCATATCTGAGTAGCTGCAAAATGTTAACATGAAAATAATTTGCTACATCAACAGTATCAGACCCCTTATTTAAGAAATGCCCAGCTCATAAGGACTTACTGTATTTTACTCAATAAAGGCTTTCTGTGTCTGCAAGGAGGAAACATAGGAACTGTGCACTGGTAGAAACCATCACTCCTTTGGCTTAATTGAGTTCTGTACAATGCTTCTGGACAACAGAGCTGGCTTTTCCTCCTCCCATCCCCCTCTCCCAGTGACTACCAGGACCCCAATATCCTAATTACCAACAATCTGTATAGTTGTTTTGAACAATTAAATCACACTACTTTGAGCGCATGAAACAAAAGGCAAAGCTAGCATAAAAACACTATAAAACAAAAGCCATTACAACAACTGTACTTAGAATATCCTCAGAACAGAAGGATATTATGGGCTAAAAATGTCTTAAATTAGTTTTTAATGTGAAAATTAAAGGCATTATAAATCCATCACATGAACAGGATTGTAATTTCCAGTCAATATAGAGAAAAAAAACCATCCTGATAGGAAGGGTTTTAAAGCACCGGAACGGATTACTGAAGGAGATTTGTCAAGGTGGTTTCTCTAGAGATCTTTAAAGGGGAAGAAGCTCATCTGTCTTGATTGGTTTAGAGGAAACTTGGTAGGAGGCAGGAGACTGAAATTGCTGGCATTTGAAGGGCTCTTCTAGAGTATTTTAAAAATTCTACACAGAGGGAACGTCTCCATAACCTTGGGGAGGGCAAAGATTTCAGAAGCAAGACACAAAAAGCACTAACCATAAAAAAAAACAAAAAACGATAAACTAGATGTCATTAAAATTAAGAACTCCTGAGCATCAAAAGAGACAGCAGAATGAAAAGGTAAGCCATGGATTAGGTGAACGTATTTGTAATACATAATTCCAGCAAAGGGCTTGTATCCAGAGTTTATAAAGAGGTGCTATAAAGTAGCGAGAGAAGAGACAACAACCCCAATTACAGATGGTCAAAAGATTTGAGCGGGCACCTCACAGAAAGGGATATCAAAATGGCAATAAACACATGAAACAGTTCCGCATCACTGCGAATCTATGAAATGCAAATTACAAACGAAAGGAGCTACGTGGCTTCCTCACCAGAATGTCTGCCCGTTGAAACTGCCAAGGCCAGGGCTTGGCCAGGATGTTGAGCAACTGGAAGGCTCACACGCTGGTACTAAGGTACAAATTGATACCATCTCCTCAAAACTATAGGCAGTGTTTTGTTTTGTTCTTGCTTTATTTATTTATTTGTTTATTTATGTATTTATTTAGGTAAAGTTAAATAAGTACGTTATGATTCTGCAGATCCAGTCCTAGGTATTTTCTCAAGAAAACTGAAAATGTGTCCAAACAAAGACTTGTATGAAAATGTCATAGGCAGCTTTACTCATGATAGCTACAAACTGTGAACTAAATGCCCACCGATAGGGGAAGGGAGGGGAAAGAATAAAACCAAGGATGGTATAGTCTCCTCACGGTACTGAAGAAGAATGAAGGAGAGATACATGCAGCAGTATAGATAAAGCAGCACTGAGCACAAGAAGCCAAGCACAAAAGGAAATATATAGGGTCATCTCATTCATATGCAGCTTAAGGGAAGGCACCAGCACAGCAGCTCCCTTGGGGCTGGTGGTTGGGGTAAAAGGATTGTGTGGTAGGTTAGCAAGGAATGTGAGTGGAAACCTTCCATAGTAATGGATATTTCCAGTGTCTTGATCTAGGCTGTGACTGCATGGAATATACATAGGTAAAAAAAAAAAAAAAAAAAAAAAAAAAAAAAAAAAAAAAAAAAAAAAAAAAAAAAAAAAAAAAAAAAAAAAAAAAAAAAAAAAAAAAAAAGGCATTGCATCGTGCACTTAAGATCAGTGTAGTGTCCTGGTCATATACTTCAATAAAGTAAAAATCATAAAGTATATTCTATAATTGCGATTCTGAATCCCCTTGGAGTGTTGCCCAGTATTTCCATTGGATATATTATGTAAAGCACCTGTCTTCAAGCACTTTAGCCCATATGTCATTTTACAAAATAATTGTGGAGGGCGCCTGCGTGACACAGTTGAGTGTCTGACTCTTAGTTTTGGCTCAGGTAGTGATCTCAGGCTCCTGAGATCAAACCCCACATCGTGCTTGGTGCAGAGGTCTACTGGGATTCTCTCTCTTCCTCTCCCTCTGCCCTGCCCTACCCCACACTCTTAGGCTCGCGTGTGCACGCTCTGTGTCTCCATAAGTAAATCTTTAAAAAAGTAATAGTAGAAAAAAGTAATTGTGGAATGAACGAATTAGCATGTATACATGTGTCCCATGGAACAAAATGAGTTTGATATAAGGGTCATCATTACAGAGAATGATTGTGAACCCACACTTGATAGTCATCTTAATATTTTTTATTTCTGTGCTCACTTAATGACTTTCATGCCAGAGACCAGTGCTCACCATGATTATTTATGGAAGTAAGCATTCTTACTTAACTTCACAGTGAATATCTTGATGTTACAGGGAAATGGATTACATTAAGTATAGCCCATTGGTGAAATTAATCCTATTGCAAGAATAGAAAACCATGCTGCATTTGAGAGGTCTGTGTCTCAAATCAAGCCAGGATTTGGGGCCGTGCTAGATAGACCATGTCATGGGTCAAGTCTCAGTTCAATTATTCAAAAACTCTGACCAAATTATTTTTCATCTCCACATTTCATTTTTTTCTGTCTCATAAACAGACCAGTAATATCTGCCTCAGCTGTATAAAGTAGCTGGGAAACAACAAGAACAGAAACCTAGAGCCACTAACATCCCAAGATGGTGGAATTGGTTTTCTAGGTAGGAAAGCCTACCAGGTACCAGATTCTCTATCTACACTTGTACTGGGTATTCTCTTTGCCCCTATAGATTCACTTTTGCCCATCTTGGCCCTACTCAGACTCTGGTAGAACCATATTACCTAGGCCCCTTTGCCCTCTGATTTCCAGTTAGGATATCAATAAGTGGAAAGGAAGTGAGCTTTTATTTTTCCACTCTCCCCATAGTGAGTTGTGGTTTGACAGTGGCTCATTCTGCTGCCTACAGCCAAGGCTCACTGCCTGGCTGCATCTCTCATGTGGCCACAGCTCTCTCCCCTTCCCCAGCAGCCTTTGAGGGGGTATCCACCTCCTACCATTGCTGGCTGAGAGCTGCTTCACCTTCCCATGTTGGTTCCATTAAACCTTCCTATACATTTGTCAGGACAACTTACTATGTCTGTTTTTTATTGCTTCTATAACAAATTACAACAAATTCTGGGACTTAATACAAATTTATTATATTACAATTCTGAATGTTAGAAGTCTGACACATGTATCACTGGGCTTAGAGCAGCATGTTGGCAGGGCTACATTTCCCTCTGGAAGCTCTAGGAAAGAATCTGTTTACTTGTCTTTTCTAGCTTCCAGAAGTCACCTAAATTCCTTGGCTCATGGCCCCTTCCTCTTTGAAGCCAACAGTAGGGGTTGAATTATCATGTCACCTCTCTCTGACTCCCTTTCCTGTGACCCTCTTCCACTTCTAAGATTTGGCCCATTCAGATAATTTGGGATAATTTCTTTATCTCCAAATCCCTAACCTTAAGCCAACAAAGTTCCTGTTAGTATATAAAGTAACATATTCATTCCAAGCTTAAAATGTGGACATCCTTGTGGGTCATCATTGTGCCTACCACAACTGCCTTTGTTAAATTCTCTTCAGTTGCCCTTTTGTGTCATCTTCTTCCTGCCAGGACACTGACTGATAAAGCATTATTTAATTCCATTCCATAGAGACTCTCTGATGTAGATATTGTTTCCACAGATGAGAAAATTAAGGATGGAAAACAGCCAACTGCATTCATATTTACCATACCAGTATTAGGTAATTTTAATGATATTGGTTAGTTTTAAAAACCAGAAAATCCAAAGTTATTTGTGCCTGTTTGCTGCTAAAACTGCCCATAAAATTTCATAATTCCAATTGGATAGCTCAAAGCATCCAGTCAACTTTATTTTTTTCTTCTTCCTTTCTCCACCTCGAACCCCACCTCTGCCATTTGGAGGAGAAAAGTGTGTTTAGTAAGTTATTGCAGCTTTGGTGTGAATCAGTTTAACGTGTTACCTCTCAAGAGAATTGATATGAAAGAGGACATCCCAGGGCAAGGAAGTATTTGCAAACCCAGCCATTTGGTCTGCTTGCTTAATGTTAGTAGGTATCTTGGGTCCGTGGGTCTTTTAGATCCTATCTGGTAACGGGCTACTCCATTTTCTTACTGCTAATCATATGTGCTGGGTTAACCAATGGACTATAGAAAGACAGCAGAGCAGAGGAATAGTATAAGTGAAGAGCCACAGCGTGGGTCTAGAGATCATGATGGTGCATTTGTAGATAAATCAAGAGCAGATTCCAAGCTGGGAGGCCAGGGCCACCAAGAGCATCATTGAGTAGATCCATTAGCATGAAATTCCTTTAGGACTAGGGGGCATTGTCTGGATTACTTGCTCTCCATTTTCTCAATAGCCAGAGCAAATATTCTATAGATTTTTGTTAAATTCAAGACTCAGGAGAAGAGAAAGCAGTGATAATTCAAGGTTGGTAACCACCCTTTCCAAGGCATCTGTTTTTCTCTGGCCATCTATTGCCCCTCTGAGAGTAGAACACTTAAGGGTTGACAAGTATGTTGACAGCCAGAGAGAGGCAAGGCTCCTCCGGATATATTAGCTTTTGATTTTTGCCAGGGAATTTTAACTAAGGTGTTACTCTGTGTAATTAGGGCACAGTGGTATTTGAACCATAAAACTATATCAATAACACCTTTATAATTTTTACTTGTAATATAATATCCGTGATGAGTTAGGAAGTCCACTTGGCTAACACATCTAAGCCCATTCTTTGGATATTCACATGACCACTTCATCCACATGACTTACTTACTTCATTGAGGTCTCTCTTCAAATGTTCCTTTCTCAGAAATGGTCCTTCCAACCCCACCCCCCTCACCCGAATAGTTTCTCCTGGCACTCATCTTGGTATGACATCACATAATAACGTTTTATTGTCTATTTACTTCAACTTCCATGCAGCTAGACTCTCTGTTTATTTTCTTTTTCCAGTGCTGAGAGCAATACTTACAGAGTTGGCATTCAGTGTATATTTGCCAAATGCATGGATCTAATTTTGACTCTATTTGGTGACCTTCCACCAACTCACCTCCCTGAGCATCAGTTTTCTCACTTATGAAATGGTGGGTAAAAAGTAAAAGAAAGAGTTACTTTAAAAATAGTGTGTGAGGGCGCCTGGGTGGCTCAGTTGGTTAAGCGACTGCCTTCGGCTCAGGTCATGATCCCGGAGACCCGGGATCGAGTCCCACATCGGGCTTTCTACTCGGCGGGAAGCCTGCTTCTCCCTCTCTCAATCCCCCTGCTTGTGTTCCCTCTCTGGCTGTGTTTCTCTCTGTCAAATAAATAAAATCTTTAAAAAAAAAAAAAAAAAATAAAAAAATAAAAAAATAAAAATAGTGTGTGAGAGATCCTGGCACAGCATCTGGCCCTTAGACTCTCAAAAATTTAAGTTTCTTAAATGTTGTCTATTTTAATCATGTACATTCTTCAGGGGTAGAAGTGATTTTTGTTCTTTATATACAGATATCACTTAAGAAATTTATTAATATTAATGTTCTAAACATGAGTTGTCATCACATTTTATCGAGATAGAAAATCAGAGTTGGCCACTGACTGTTAAATAAAACAGTATAATGAAATTCACTAGATGGCAATCTTTGGCTGGTATGGCAAGAGTTGAGCGATTGACAGAAGTTCTTATTCGTTAAAGCAAATTGTAAATGACCACATTAGATGACACAAGCAGGGCAATAAATGTAGAAAGTGATTTAAGACTAGTTCTTATAGTGTCAGTCTTTTTCGATTTACAAATCTAAGTGGTATGTTTCTCCATAAAAAGTACAAGTTAATGCAAAATAGTGTCTCCTTAAAATGTCAAGTGCCGTGAATTACTAAGATGTGGCTGATGGATAGTGTTTTAACCTTAAACACTCCCAGTTATTGTCTTGATTGTTACAAATAGCAGGTATGCTTTCTGACATGATTATTACTTTATTAAATAATTTTGTTAATGACCTTATACCTTTGGACATGTCTCTGAAATAATTTATTCCTGAGGCTCATCAAATTCTGCATAAAACTAGCATGATTATGTTTGCACCTGGAATTTTTTTAAGATTGAGATGGATGGCAAAGATCAGATACTTTAAAAAATACTTTGCTGTACTGCCCTCTGATAGCCAATTTTACTGAATGTGAAATGTATTTACTTCCTCTTCACTCTAGCTTTCCTGGGAATAATACTCAAAAAGTCAATGAAAACCCTACCCTGTTCACTACAGAGCAGGCTTTCAGGTGGGTCCTTCTTGGACCCCATCCAAGAGAGTTTTGTTGCAAAAGTATCAGAATGTCTTCATTATAGGATGATCTCTGTGGGTGTCCTACATTACTGATCCTTGGACAGATTTCAAGCAAATAATAAAACACAGACCTATCTGTTTTACCTATCTTTCATTTGGTAGCCATTCGGTAGAAGTTGGAGCTGCGGTCTTACAAAGTGGGGTAAGCTGTGACAAGTTAAAATGATCTTTGCTTCAAAAAGTCTCTGTTAGTCTAGGGAGAAGATTGAAATGATGGACAATGGTGGGTATCCTCTTGTATCAAGGGTCTGACTGGCTGCATTAAATGTTCATTTCGTGTCTGACACTGTGGGATCCTCCACCTATTGAATTGATATTCTACTTATGATCAATTTTAGGGAATAATAATGCAAATGTCATTGGACATCATTTGAGGGGCAAGACTACCTGGACCCCCTGCTCTTTCAGTAATTAGCTGTGTGATCTTGCCTCTTTGGTAAAATGAATATAATAACTGTAATCTACCTCATGGGGTTATCGAGGGAATTAAATGAGTTAATATATAGAAGGCTCTTGGAACATTGCCTGCTTCCTAGTAAGCACATCTATTAAGTGTCTTCCAACACACACTGCAGAACCTGCTTTCTCTACAGAGCCTTCTCGTCTCTCTGCTCTTTCTGGCTGCCTGTAGGACTTCAAGACTGAGTCATATATTTTGGAGCTTTGTTATATTGAACATAACCCTTTCTTGATCTTCGTTTTTTGTCCATTTGTCAGTCTTGCCCGTGCATTTATAAGATTGTTAAAGGCAGGGATAGTGATCAAACATTTTTAAATCCCCCCTTTGCCCCTGAGCCAGCACAGAGCTAGCTAAGTCTTTGACTTCAGATCTTTATTTAAAAAAAGAAAAAATCAACTGGGCGTTGGGTATTAAGAAGGGCACATGTTGTGATGAGCACTGGGTGTTATACACAACTAATAAATCATTGAACACTACATCAAAAACTAATGCAATAGTGTATGTTGGCTAACTGAACATAATAATAAAAACATAAATTATTTAAAGAATCAAAATAACCCTCCTCTGCAGATTCTGCTGGGGTCTTATTTTCCCCATCCCTATGGAGAATTAATGGAGTGTGATGTGGGGATTGTTTGGTTTTTGTTTTATTTTTTCAGCATTTCTTTATCGACTAAAACCTATTTATTTCTTTCTTTTTTTCCTTCTTTCCTCCCAGCCAACCTAGCCATCTAGCCAGCTATTCAATAATTTTTTTGTTAACCTCTTGCCAGGGACTGAAAACAGTGCTAGGTGTTAGGTATACGGATGGCCAACCAGAGATAGTCCATGTTTTTATGAAACTTATAGTGTATTGTAAACAAATAGTTGAATACTTAATCACAAATTACTTGAAAGGCTAGAAAGCCTAGACGGAGCAGAATGCTGTGAATGAATAATAATAGGGACCTACTTTAAATTGTGGTAAGGTTGCTCTGAGGAAGTGATTTTTTTTTTTTTAAGATTTTGTTATTTATTTGACAGAAACACAGCTAGAGAGTGAACACAGTAGGGGGAGTGAGAAGGAGAAGCAGGCTTCCTGTTGAGCAGGCAGTCTGACTCGGGGCTCGATCCCGGGATTCCCAGATCATGACCCGAGCCAAAGGCAGACACTTAACGACTGAGCCCCCAGGTGCCCCAGAAGTGATGTTTAAACTAAGATGTGAAAGTTGAGAAGAAACCATCTTGCTAAGATTAATGGGGAGAGAGAAGGTGAGGAAAGCCATGACAGAGAGAACTGTATGTAGGGAAACAAAGAGGCCTCTAGGAACCGAAGTGGGCCAGTGCCCCTGAAGCCCTGTGAGCTGGGAGGCTGACACCTCAGTTGTGGGTAGTGACAGTCCCTCAGAGACTTGCAGCCCATGCCGGGGGTCTAGATCTGACAGGTCAGGGGAGTCAGGGGCATGGCTGAAGGGTTGTTACACTTTCTAATTTCCATTTTAACATGTTTCTGGTTGCCACTATGGATATTGCTTTGGAAGGGGATCATGGCAACACAAGGGGACCTGGAGGCTATTGCAAAAGTCCATATTTCTGTTGCCATGTCTAACACCACTGGGGTATTTTAAAGACTGATGTACTTGTTTTTTTACATTTGCATCTCTGAGTCCTAACATACTGCCTGACATACAGTAAGATATGTCAGAAAGCGTTGGAGGGGGGATGCCTGCTTAAAAGCCCCGGATAGTGTAGTCCAGGGGGATCTCTTCCCTTGTCTGACTGTCTAGAGTGCTCCCGATACTGTGGCCATTCACTTCTGTCTTCTACTTATGACACATGGCGCACACGCTGCCCAACTCTATAGGGCACCAGTAATCAATAATTACATCCCTCCTACTGAAGTGGGCCCAGGAGAGAAAATATTTTGCTTCTCCTTGCCTAGAGTGTTGGTGTGATTCACATTCTTTAAGGACCTTGCCTATTAAACGCAAATATGACTCTGGTCATTTTGGGTTTATAACCTCACTCATCTCTGCTTTCTCATTTATACTGTTTTCAGAAGATAATTTGTACAACTTCAGAATAAGATGTGCCGTGATAGTGTGTTGGGATGAAACAGCGAACACAACTGATGAAAGTACCTGCCCTTATAACACTTTCTAAGAGCAACTGTATAAGAAGATAATGAGTCTTAAGATGGGGTGGGGTAGTGAGGGAGGGAATCCTGTGGCCAGAGTCATGATCACAGAAGATTTCATTGAGAAGACACCATTTGAGCAAATACTTGAAGAGCGAGCTATGAGGATATTAGGGAAGAGTATTCTAGATGAGTAGAGTAGCTAGTGCAAAGGTCCTGAGGTATAGTGTGCCTGGCAGATGAGAAGGGCAAGGAGAGGCAGGAGCTAAGGTGACCAGTAGATGTGATGTAGTGGTGACAGATGGGGAAAGGCTCCACTCTAGTGGTCCACTAGAAGGACTTAGTTTTTACTTGGAGAGGAACAGGGAGCTGGGGCATAGAATCAACTAAAGGAATTACACATGTATTGACTGTTAACTGCTCATTAAGTGACAGAGAGAAAACAATCTACTGCATCCATCTGTCTCAAAATTGCAGTCCCAGGTGTGGCATAGGAATTCGCTGAGACTGGCCTTAAATAACTATGACACATTGTCTGGGTGGCTTAATATCAAATAATGGAGCGTCAGCTCTTCTCTAATGAGGTCCAGAAGCTCCTACTCCCTGCTAGAGAGAGGCAGTCAGGATCATGAGGAGTAGGTCTGTGCAGCAGAGACGGGTGATGACAGAAACCGCCCGAGCAGCTGGCCATTAGGAAGAGACTCTCACATCACTGAAGTGGAGAGGCAGCCAGAATGGTGGGTTAACAGCAGGATCCTTGGGCTAGACCGCCTGGCTTGGAATCCAGTCTGCCCCTTGCAAGCTGTGTGATAATTAGGTAAGTTAACTTCTCTGTGCCTCAGTTGCTACAACCGTGAACGGCAATAATTGGGTACCTCTTGGAGTGACCACAAGAAGTAGTTACTACGTGCTTTGTTGATGTTTTAAATAAAATCCACGTGTACTCCTGCCCTTGTTGGGGTTTTATGCATCATTCCTCCTGGCTCAAGGAAATGAGATTGTTCTCTGCAAAGCGCTGTTGGCTCTTCTGTGGCTTCCTGTGTTTTCCTTTCTGTCTTTGGAAGGTTGATAGCTCTGCAGTTAAGCCTCATCATTCGGGGCTCTCCTCCAGTCCTGACTGCAAGTGGAACAGCGGGTTTCCTTTAAGGCAAACACCTGTTAGAAGAAAATATGTTGGCCAAGTCATCATGCTAATTATCTAAGGCTCAAAAGGAATTAATTTTCTGCCTTTATAAAAAAAATAGTTTATTAAAATAATGTGATATAAGAGGATTTATATGTAAGTAATTGGATAGTGCCTAGAATAAGAATGAAGGCATATAGAGGTACAGGGTCAGCGGGCAATAATATTGAACATATATTAATTCTTCATAGGTTCTTGGGTTTTTGAGAAATTGGTACTATGTGATGGATGCCATGCTAGAAAGAATATCTGGTTCTTTTTTTACTCTAGAATCAAATAATTATTGAGAGAGAATGTGACCAAGTACGGGTCCTATTACGGGTGCTTTCTAAAAACTGTCTCCTTTACTCCTCATTGGGTGATCTCTTCTATCTTGGTAACGCTAATGTTTCCATGTCGGAATGTTATATCCTACAGCCAGTAGTGTAGAATTGGCCTGCAAATAAGCCTCTGGGTTTATACTGTTCCCGGTGTTCTTGGGACTTAGAGAGTTTCAACTGGTATTTAAACCAAAGGATCATTTTAGCCATTCCTCTGAAGGTCTGGGCATTCACATAAAGGTGAAAGTTGACAAAAATGACGAAGGCCCTAGCTCAAAATAGATGAAAAAAATAAATAATTTGAGTTAAATATCTTTGGGTTATGTTCTTACAGAGGATCTCTTATCAGCTACTAACTTTGCAAGGCTGCATCTCAGAGGAGCGAAAGTTACTCTTGAGGATTACAGAGCAGCCATTGTGAATTGGTCATCAGGCAAACCACAGAATCAGACTATGCTCTGCCATGGGTCTCATATTCATCCAGGTGAGGAGAGAGGCCTGATGACATGTGCTCGTTCAGAAAGTGCTGTGTCTAGGTGAGAGCCAGCCAATGACAGATTCCCTAGGGGACTTGCATTCGTATTATTGCCCTCAGTGGGGCAGAAACATGGGGCATTGCTCAAGAGCTGGCAGAGAACCACTTGAGTTAGGGGAACAAATGCCATTTCTGAGCACTAAGGTTTCCTGGCAGAAATCTTTGATATTTGATGCTGCCAGAATGGGGATGAGGGCACAAAATAATTGGGGTATTTATTTTTAGTAATTGTAAGAACATGCCCAGTATTGTCTTGTTCCTAGAGCCACCTGTTCAGATTTGATGAACGGGGAGAGAAGTAATGTCAAGCCTCTTTGGTTTCCTTCCCTCTCACTTAGAAGACCCCCATGTGACTTCCATCCGTCCCTTGTATATTTAATTGTCTGATGGTAAGATCAGCCATGGAGTGGGCTGAGCTGCAGTCTGGGAGCCTTGGAATTGTTGGGAGGGTCTGGCAAAATTCAGGTGTCTTGCCTTTCTGAGCTAGACTCTACTGAGATCCTTTAGCCCCATAAAAATGAAAATTCCAGGCATCAGGAGACAGAAAACACCCAAAACATATTCATTCTTCCTTTATTCCCCCCAAAAGTAGAGTGCCCAGCAAAACCCAGAAGTTACCCACACTTTTCCTGGCCTCTGGGTCAAGGTGAGAGTCTTCCTTTATCTGCGTGGTCCAGGACAGGAGAATGGTTCACCCAGGCTTTGGGGACGGTGGCAAAGGGCACCGCTGACATGCATCTAAGACAATGCCATTCCCAGGGGGTGGTCATTCCAGTGTGGGGACATGTTTTGAGTCAACATTTCACTCCCCTCAGGGTAGGAAATGTGGATCAGTGGTCACACCCAGTCAGAGACTTTGCCTACCATCTGGGATACCAAGTGGTGAATGTTTTATACCTGAATAATTTCTACAAAGCAGAAGGACTTTTCACAGGCTTTTAAACAGTGCACCTTGTCGCAGGTTCAGTTAATCTAGGAAGGGTCTGCTAGGAAGGGAGGCACCAAGCAGTGCCTTGCTGGAGAGCATTAAATAACTTGTTAATTTGTCAATCCCGTCAGCTTCTCATGAGAAAGGGAAACCACGTGGTAATGTTAGTGGACTTCAGAAACTGAGATTTTCCCAAAAGTCTTCTATAACCACACTTAACTGTGTCTTCCTCTCTTTGCTTCCCTGATACCCCGTTTGATATCTGGTAAGCCCACTAGCATTCATTAATTAATCCAACAAACATGAATGACGTGCCCCTGAGAGGTAGTAGAGCGTGGAGGTTAAGAGTACAGAAGAGAGCCAGGCTGCCTGGGTCTGAGACCTAGCTCTACAATGAGCTACTTACACAGGCTGGTCAAATAATCCCTCTCTGCCTCAGTTTCCACATCTGTAAGATGGAGGCAAAGTTAGCATCTGTATCATTGGGTTGGTGGGAGCAGTAAATATATCAAAAGAACTAAGAACAGTGTTTGGCACAGAATAAACATGCTCAGGAGTCTGTTGGATGGTGATGGTGATGAGGACGATGGTATTGTTGCTGTGAAAACACGTTTCTGCTCTCCAGTGGCTAGTCATCGTGGGTGGGCATCCAGCCAAGTCACTCAACAGTGTCATCACAGACTGGTGCTTGGACAGAAGCAGAGAGGACACTTGGTATGAAGTGATGGAATTACTGCCAGAGGGTTCAATGTGCCGGCCACATCTCAGGCCATAAATGGGTTAGCAAGGAGGAAAGCAGTGCCTTCCAGTAGGAGAACCGCACGTGTACGAACAAGTTTGTGAATCCCAGCTAGTTCGGTACGGTCAGTGAGCACGGACGGTGCAGGTGTGGGAGGGATAAAAGATGGAATTGGAGAGAGAAGCAGGAGCTACATGAAAAAGAGTCTCCTAGTCGTTGGGTTTCATCTGGAAGGTCTGAAGCAGGGAAAATGACAGAGCCAGTAAATGAAGGAATTGAGAATATCAGTAACTCTTAAAGCATTTTTGAGTTTCCTCCTCTATAAAATCAGGGACTGTGGGACTGCTTGGTGTTCAGTACAGAATGAGTGGACAAAATGTTCTCTTTTTGGATTCTCTGTCAATAAGTCAGGAAACAGATGGCATACTCATGTAGGAAAGTACATAGGAAAGTAAATGTAAAGAACGAGCTACTTAGAGTTTTGGGTGGAGTTGTGACAGAGTCTGGTTCGGAGCTGAAGCCTGGATGGAGGGGCTACTGATAAAGGGCAGAGAGAAGCAGAGTCAATTCCAGGACTTCTGGAACAGATGGGAAGCTAGATACACTTTCCCACACACTCGTCTCCTATGGGTGATCCCCCATCACTCGCCCCCACCGGAAGCAAGAGAGTAGTGTATAGAGGTCAGGAAAATGAGACAGGACCATTTGAGACTATAGTAAGTCTTTTCTTTTTTTTCCCTGTCAGAATCCACTGTAAGACAATAGCTGTGACTACATAAGATTGGAATTTGTGAAATTTTTCAAGCCACCTTCCTGCTCGGAGTCAGAAAATTGAACAAGACTTTAACTATAATCAGCTACTTTCTTCTATTAGAGCATTCTAATGGGAAACCACAGAATAAGTACAGTAATTCAACCTCCTTTCTCTCTCTCTCTCTTTTTTAAAGATTTTATTTATTTATTTGACAGAAACACAGAGAGAGGGGGAACACAAGCAGGGGGAGCAAGAGAGGGAGAAGCAGGCCTCCCCCCAAGCAGGGAGCCCAATGTGGGGCTCAATCCTGGGTCTCCAAGATCATGACCTGAGCTGAAGGCAGTCGCTTAACCAACTGAGCCACCCAGGTGCCCCATCCTTTTTCTTTTTTGAAACTCATCAAACTCTTGCAACAAACTCTTAAGACTTATCACCCATCCTTACACCAATCTGGAAGATGCTTTGGATTCTTCATACTTTACAGACAAGGAAATCGAGGCAGTGATTTTTCCAATGACACTATAGCTAGAAGTAATGTATTTGGGATTCAAACTCAGTTTGGGTTTTCTGTTTCTACCTACAGTCTGTAGACAGTGGGGGTCCTTTAGGTAGATCCATCACCCTCCTTTGCAGGAAATACTGGGTGCATGGGTCTCTGCCATCATCATCACTAACAACAGAGCAGAAGCAGCAGACACGTAGAACCAGGAGTAAGCTTGATGGACATGATACCTGAACATCTGAAAGAAAAGTTGCCTTTGGTCAGTTTCAGTGTTGGCTTTGCAATGGGACGTTTATGAGATTCCTCCTTGCAAATGCTTTCAGTAGTGACGTGTTGGTTATAATTTAGTGCCATGAAGCACTTCAATGGGATTATTGGTTTAACCATGTCTTTAATACTATTTTGATGCAACTATAATTTGTGCAGCATAGTATAAGAACAAATTGCTTTGTGTTTGGGACTGTCCTTCTGCTCTCATCCAAAATGGAGGTGACTAAAAGTCCTTATAAGTGCAGACTAGGTAATTGAATAATTTGTATACCAAATTAAGGTCCAAATGATGCTTTTAATAGCATAATTACTCATAATATGGAAAAGGTCAGCATTCACTAGTAATTATCTATTCTCTATAATTTTTAAAACATGAAAGGAAAAAAAATGCTGTGGCCAGCACATCCAAAGGGGAAAAGGCACTGGAAAGCATCCCTGCCTGGTATGAGAGAGCCATGCTTTATTAAATTAGTAATTTCATTTGGGAGACACAATGTATAATTGATCAGCTAATTTGCCTGAAGCCTTTCATTTAAGTACTGTATTTCACAGATTCTTAAATGCACATTTTCACATTTCCAGAATCTGGCATCATCGTGTGACATAGTTTCTTTAGTAACTTTCTTTTTCTGTTGTTGTGGGTACATAAAATAAATGTACATCTTAAAATCAGTGGCATCTTAGATCCAG
Organism: Spilogale gracilis; assembly: GCA_004023965.1. Classification (NCBI taxonomy): domain Eukaryota; kingdom Metazoa; phylum Chordata; class Mammalia; order Carnivora; family Mephitidae; genus Spilogale; species Spilogale gracilis. The sequence goes on from PITA01006777.1 coordinate 78,507, forward strand.
TGAAATAGGGATTCAGACCTTCTTATTTTTATGTTTTCTCAATGTGATATCCTTGAAAGACCAAAACACCCTTTGGAAGGTGCTAATGCCAAGGACTAAATTCACATATTCTAATAGAGTCATTTTTCTCATTTATATCATGTGCCTTATCTGTGTGAGACATTGGGTTAGTACTTTATGGTGGTAATCGCAATGACAAATAGTACCTTCTGCATTTGGATAGTGCTTTATAGTTTTAAAGGGGCTGTTGCATGCATCATCTTATTTATTCTCAGAGTTGCCTTAGCAGATAGACATCATTTCTACTTTCAGGCTAAAGAATCAGCGACAAATCTTCTAAAGCCTGGGTGATTCCACTAAGATTATCTAGGTCACTGCTAATAGAGCCAGAACCTGGGACTCTCTATTCCAAGTCCATACTTGAGAGCAGGGGCTTCTGAAGCAGCTCGGCCTATGTCTAGCTGCAGCCCTGCCCTCCAACATCTTGGTAACCTGGTTTTTTTCTTCTTAGGTTTCAGCATCTTAGCAACCTCTTTTCTCATACTAACTTTTTGTTTATTTGTTAGTTTTTGTTTTTTATTTGACAGAAACACAGCTAGAGAGGGAACACAAGCAGGGGGAGTGAAAGAGTGAGAAGCAGGCTTCCCACGGAGCAGGGGCCCTGATGCGGGGCTCGATCCCAGGACTCCAGGATCATGACCTGAGCCGAAGGCAGACGCTTAATGACTGAGCCACCCAGGCGCGCCTCATGCTAACTTCTTAATTGCATAAACAATACATGAACATAAACTCAGTGTTTAAAGAATATATATGTAAAACATGGAGTAGAATGTGATATATCCCCAAACCAGAGTCTCTTTTCTAGCAGATACTGTGTGTATATAAATAGCTTTTTAGAATAATTGGAGTTGTATATGTAGTGTTATGTGATTTGCTTTTCTTACAGTACATCTTAGAGATTCATCCACTCAACTTGTATTTACTGTTCTCAGCACTGAGAAATCCTTGTAGCAGTATATGTGCTTGTATCTTTCTTTTTTTAATTCAGAAAACATCTCATTCTATGTATTTACCACAATTTCTTAAAGCATTTCCTTGTCACTGCACAATCTGACCTGTTTCCAGTGTAATTTCAGTTACAATTAAGGCTAGGATAAACACAGAGTAAGTGTTGCACATACCAGTTTGTGATGTGTGAACACCTATGGGCTCATTCCCTGCATGGAGGGCTAGAGGTTGAGGATACTTATATTTTAGTTGATTTTTGCCTAACTATCCACAAAGGAAGCTGGGGGAAAAAATAGTGTGTCAGAGTGAACAAACAAGCTACATGAACTTTTCTAATTTTTTTCATTTATAAAAGGGAGGAAATAACAAACCTCATAGGGTTCTATTGGAAATCCTAATGCGTAAGAGTTGGAGCAAAGTAATGATAGCTACCCTGCAGAATTTCACCCTCTTTGGTGGATAACGTAGAGCCACAGAAAAGTACAGAAGACAGTGGTTAATTCTGAGGTCATCTGGATGACACAGGCAGTTTTAAAGGTCAGAGGAAGACAAGAGTACATCTGGCTGCCATGGGTTAGGAGGACAGAAGAGTGAGTTGTGGCCTGCTTGGTGCATGGGTAGAAATGCACTGGGATGCAGCATTCCAGGCAGAAAGAATAGTGTGGACAGAGACAGAGAGAGGAGAGGAATGTTGGCAGGTGATTGTCGGAGTCCAGCAGAATCCTACCTGGCAGGATGGAGCCGTAGCCTCTCACCAGCTTGAAACTTGTGCTTTCTGTCTCATTGGTCATGCAGCAAGATAGGCTACTCTGCTTTGTCTCCCCAGGCTGGCCATTGCATTTTGTACCCCACTTCTCTGCAAAGTTACAAGAATTATACACCCATGCGTAGGCTACCAAAAGTCCTGCTTATTCCTCTAGTAGGGAATAGTGTTCATAAAAACTCTCATGATAGAGTCGGAACTGGAGTAGTTTTGTTTATTGCCATGACAAAGCAGCGTTTTAGATCGACTCACCTGACCTGCTCTGTGCCTAGCATTCTGCCAGGCACTTCTGAGGTAAGGAGAGGACAGAGAAGAGTGGAGGGGATGAGAAGGTTATGAAACTCAGAACCCATGAAACTAAAGCTTTTATCTTAGAAAGAGAATATTGTTTCCTATCAACAAAGTGCTGTAAAGTACCTCATACCTGATCTACCTTTGCAGTGGGTTATTTTCTGAAAGCATCTCTGAGCCAGTGGAAATAATACCAGGGTCGTTGAAGGACATGATGACATTCAACCACCTGAGCCACCAGGCTCCCCACATGTTAGCATAAGAGGATGCTCCTGCCCCTAGGAGTGGATTTTCTGTGAGCATGTGAGGACGGGTTGGTTTGCAGAGGCAGTTGGCAAAAACCTACTGTCCCTGTAGTTCATGTTACCACCTGGTAAATCTGCTAAGGAGCACGGTGATGTGTCTGTGGTCTGCCCGCTGTAGCCGTTGGCCCACCATCTACTACCATTCCGTACTCTTAGGAATTGGGGCTGGCTGTGCGTGTGTGTGCCCTCCCCTGCTAGGGTCCACTGCTGTATGTTACCATTCACCAATGGCCACATTTGTACTGTGGACATACTATTGTGTAAGAGTTGTGGCTTACAGGGAATGGGATCACCGAAGGAGAGCAGCATGGTGCCTTGTAGCAGGACTCAGTCTCCCACAGAACCAGTATGGTATCACCCTGGCCCCCATCCTTAAACGCTGGAAGGGCTCACAAAGCCACAAGCCTTTTGATCTCCTCAAAGCCCTTTTGGGTTTTAAATTGGAAGAGATGACTTGGTGATTTGAATGTGTCATTTAAATAGCAACGCTAAGTCATAAATACATTGACCCCTGTCATTAATAGATTGAATTGTGCCTCCATGAATTACAGTCTGAGACAAAAACACAGAGTGGGTGGTTCTCAAACAGATCTGTACCAGCTAGCGTGGTTGACCTATGCCAAACTAATTAGGAGCTGCTTGAGCCCAAGTCTGTCCTAGACTGCATATCCGAGAAGCCTCTAAGGTGAGTGGCTGCCCCTGAGATGTCTTGCTACTTACTGTGTGCTTTTTCCCAAGTCGACATTGCAGCAAAGATCCCAGCGTTCTCTTCTTCTGCAGGGGAGCACACAGGTGGTTCTCCCACTTTCCTAACTGAACCTGGATCAGATCCTAACTTTAAAGTAGAGGTAGCACAGCACAGCTTTTGAAATAGAAAAAAAAATATGAAAATTGAAATAAACCTTCATACAACTTTTTCCATGGAGTAGAGGTTCCTCCAAGGACTCTACCTGAATTATACCTCGGAGCCCTTCAACAATCCCATGAGGTGTGCGCACAGTGACTTGCACTTTACCAGCAGGGAGCCAGAGACATGCTACGGTGGTGCTCTGGGTCATCAGCTGTTGGCCGATGGTTTGAGGCCAGGCAGTTTGACTGTAGGATCCCCAGGCTGTAATTGTTGATAAGGGTCCAAAGTGGACCAGAAGTAGCCATGTGGACAAAGAAATATAGACAGGGGACAGAAGCATGTGGTGACTGGTCCATTGTCTCTGAATAGATGACTCGAGAAAATGCGGTCCTCTCATTTCTGTTCCCAGCAGCCTGGTGTCGTCTTTTGTGATTCCTACTAGGAATCATTGATTACTGAAAATGGTTTGTGAAGCAATCCAATTAAGTGAGCCAAGAATTACATGTCAAGTGTTACCATCTTTATTTGCTTATGTCAAGTGGAGTCAGAGCCCTTCTGTGATCAGCAAAGCAAGTGTAAAGTGGTTGATTAATTTCCTTTAAGTTTTGTCAAAATTTGTGGGCAGGGAATCTAATTTTCAGTTTAATTTTCCTTCCTGACACATACATTCCATTCTTTTTTTTTTTTTTCCTTTTCTCTCTATTACTGCTAGCCAGAACACATCATTTGTAGTTTCACTTTACTTGAGTGTTGGGTTAATAATATTAATCTGGATCCTTCTCCCTTCTTATCAGTTACAGTCCTCCTTAAATGGATGTCAGCTGTTTTGCAGAATATCTGAGAAAAAGCAAAATATTTTTATTAAATTGACTTTTAGAATATTTATTCTTCCCATATTGTAATTAGCTCTGTGTGTATGTATGTGTGTCTAATATTTTTGTGATCTGCTATGTGCATATTATGGGCTGGAAATACAAAGGTGATAAAATTCATACAGCGCGAGTTTTGTCGTATGTAAAAAGGAAGACATTAGATTTATTTCCTAGAGGTCTGATTAAATGACATAATAATTGTAATGTCTTAGTCTAAGTGCTGTGTTAGTTAAGACAACAAGGCTTCAAGGTTGTCTTGACTTTTGATTCTGGGACTTGGGGCCATCTGACTGCCCTGGTGTGAGACCTCTTTGTGATCTCCAAGCTCGCACAGCTGTTTTCATGTTGCCAGTACCTGAACTGTGCCTATTTTCAATCCTATACCTAGATTTCATCCATAGAAACACTGTGCCAGGTTTTAACTCTGAGCTGTGCTTTGTAATGTTTGCTGCTTTCTCATTCTTAGTGTTCAAGAATTGTGATATGAGATGGAGAACCTCTTTAATTCACTCTTCTAATCTGATCTGCTTGTTTCCCTTTAGTTATCATTGGGTGATCAATGAAACCTCTTTTGTAATGCAGATCCATCCTAGAAAACCAGGGGTGTGCATGGGAGTAATCAACTCATCATCCTGTATTTAACTTTGAAAGTCTTGAGTTCCAGAAAATACCTATCCACCCCACCCCACCTACGGGATCTTGCCCAAGATGGTGCCAGTTTTATAACTGCTTTTTTTTTTTTTTTTTTAAGTCTGCAGTTTTAAAACCCATCTTCCAGGAATCTCCTTGGTTCCAGGCCAAAAGATTGTTATTTACCTTAGGTGCGGAAGACCAAGGCAATCAAGAATGCATACCTCACATCTTATTTCTATGATTATTTTGCCATAATTAAAAATGGAAATTAATAATTCCCTTTGAAATACAATAACTGCCGTCAAAGTTCTTTCACAGAGATGAAGCTGTTTATTACCTAGCTCTCCTAAGGGCAGCATCTGAGAGAGTCATGAAAGATCCAGCTCTTATCCTCCATTTGTATGTATTTGAAGCCACATATATTTCTTCCTTTCTCATTAAACAGATTCTGGAGATTCTGTAGGACTTTTGAGAATATCAAGACAATAAATGAGAGGTCTCTTTTATTGATTTAAAATAAGTATGATAACTGGCAAGCAGGCAGATTCTTTGGGTCAGCTGATCACCCTTTGTAAGCCCTTATTTTAAAAAAATGAAATAAAAAGGGTCAACCTAGAAAAATCAGATAACCATAAGAAGGTTGCTTGAGTAATCATATTAGAAAGCCATCCAGTTTTATGAGTTCCACTCCCCCATCTGAAAGCATATGTCAATTCTCAACCCTGTCTATGAAGTATAATAATTACTTCCTAGGTCTTTCCCCCACCCCGCCCCCCCAAGATTCCAATTTAACCTGATTGGGGTAGATCTCAGACATTGCTTTTTTTCAAAAAACTGTCCAGGTTATCTTAATTTTTATCCAGGGTTGCAGTCAAGGATGTAGGGAACCTTGTCCTTTGCCAATATGTGGGACCCTCTCGATAGTGGGTAGTACCAAAGACATGGAAAAGCATGTATTTGGCCTCTGCTTTAATTCCATAAAGATCAAACCATTCTGTTGAGAAAACACAGCAAACCATGACATCCATGACTTTCTGTTTGTAATTTCCTGGGGGAAACACCACATTATCTCAACAGGACTGGAGGCTGTTTCCAAACTATTTTTCATGGTGGGATAAATTTTTGAGCATCCATTTAAAATTGATTAATATTAACTCCAGTTTTAGATAATGCCATTTGCAAATCTTGACCCCAAAGCCTAAAAGGGCAGCCCACTGGGCGTCTTTAAAAGGCACAGTATTAGCTCAAAATAAAGAAAACAAAATACCAGATAGAATCGTTCATGTGTATCCTTTCCTTCACTTTAAAAGACTTTCTTTGTTCCTTCTTGACTTTGGACGCTTTTGGGAGAAGCCTTTTATTCTTAGCTAAATAGTCAACATTCCCCTGGTTAGACTCCAAATTAGTACCATTTTCTGATATATAAATAGCCCTCTACTTAATCTGATTCTTTTCCTGGTTCTTTTTATGGTCAACTGCTAATACCCTTTCTCTGGAGCCACTTTTTCTCTGATGTGTTCTCTGTAGTGGTTCTGATCCAACTTTCATGGGCAGTGGAAATACAAAATCACTTTGTCCTTGCTATTTCTCATCTGCAGGTTTCTTCAAGGCAGATGTTTCAGTCCTATATACTCTTTCACAGCACAACCAATGTGGGTTCGTTCAGCAAAGTTATGACCTATCATAAATACAAGCAAGTGCGTTTCTTTGCAGGGGTGATTTGAGGCCACTTCTTCCAACTTTATTTTTTTTTGCAAGGTCAGAGGGTGAAGGGCAGTATGTAATTGAAGGATCAGCTGAAATCCTAATCCTTTTAGCAGTACTGTTGCTCTTTAGGTCTTCTCCTGTAAGCTGCCTCTGGAATATTTTCATTTTTTCTAGATGTGGAAGCTCAGACATAGTCTCCTAGACAGATTAAATGACCTCCCCAAGGACATTCATTGCTAGTCAGAGGTTGATCCAGTAATCTAATTAAGGCCTTATAATTCCAGCAGTGTTGCCAAAACCACACTTTCTCCTCCTCCTCCTGCCAGACCCATTAATTGAGTATGATGACTTGCCTGGCCCCTTGCCCTGGAATTCCTCTGATGCCCACAGCTGAAGCCATCTGACCACATTTAAAGGTTCTACCCTAGGCTAACGGTGTAGGATGATTAGGGATTGTTAATCAGATGGAATTTGAAGAACCCCCTTCAAGACTGGGGTTTCCTTGGCTTGACCTTTATGGCAGTGACATATCCCCATGTAGGAACCTGGTCCTGGTAATAAATAGGAGGACAATCCCCATGTAGGAACCTGGTCCTGGTAATAAATAGGAGGACAATAAATTGGATTTGCCTGTTTGTCCTTCGATCCTTGTAAGACTAGGATGCCCTGTCTTGGTGCCTGCCCTCCCTTCCCATAGTCCTTCTTCTTCCTGTGAGCCTCTGCCAGGAGATGGGAGCCCTGCCATCTCCCACCCACTCACCACCTGCTCGCCTTCCCACATGACACTGGCATTCACATGTGCCATTCCTCCCTGTGACTCCTGGATAAATCCTGACATTTATTGCAGACCTCTGGGTCTGTTAATGCTGCCAGCCTGAGCAAGTGTGTCCCGCTGTACGCCCAGAATCTGTGCTGCCCCTGCCTGCCTGGGCATCTCCCTATTGCCCACAGCTAGGCCTGCCTTGATCCGTATGTCTGTCCACTTTCAGGGTTCCTGTCTTATCCCACCACCTGTGAGGTTCCGGTTTCTTGGCCTGGAAGGGAGCCATAGATTTCCTATACTGATTGAAGATTCTGTATGGACTCAGCATTTTCTTCTACTTTTCATTTATTTCTTGTAGGACTTAACCTTTTATTCTGGCCTCTGTGGGTAGCCAGAAATTGCCTATTGCATTTTCAAGTGACGTTAGACCTCTCTGCTTTTGATTTTGTAAATTGTCCTCATTTCTCATTTCCTTACTTTCAGTCGTGGTGTAAGATTTGGGTTCTTTTCGTTCTTCTTTCTTATTTGATTTCATGAAGGGTTCTGTTGGATTTATCTTTTCACTGAATCGATCCAGCCAGCAGTTAGATGGATAGACGGCCAGATGGACAAACAAGCATACAAACTTTCCGCTCACTTCCTTTTGAATACCACAGGGCTACCATGTCAGTATCTGGTATGCGTGAAATAGCAGCGTGTCTTTGTGTTTTGTCACTGTCCCTCCACAATCCCTTAAATGTGGTTAACATTCAACACATGCCTAATATTAGTAATAAAGCAAAAACTATTGTCACATTCAGTTTTGGTGTCACGGTGAAGGAGAGACTCGTACAGGTTTATCGGAATAACTATATCCTTCACTTTGTGTAGGAAGAGAAGCAAGACAAGGCTATTAAAATCTCTGAAAATAAGTACTGTCTCCAAAGGAATCCCATTATCAGATGTACACATAGTCCCGAATTGCAGTATTTGAAAATATTAAAGCAGAGAGAGACTTGAAATAAACCAGTCTTAAGAAGGGACGGGCATGGGAATAGAGTAAAGTTGGGTTCGTTTAATCCCACATACACAAAACTGACAGAATAAATGCAGTTATTCCACAATTTTTTAAATCCTTGTAGATGTTGAAGGTATTTCCAAGTTTCCACCATTGCCAACCTCATAGCATTGTACACCTGTTTGCGTTCTCTTATACATATGGGTGTGTGTTTCTTCAGGATAGAGACCTTGAAGTGGAATTACACATTATAAACTTCTAGTATAACATTGATTTGCACTTGGAAAAGGCAAAACTAGTCTAAGGATAAATGTCCCACTGAATATTATCGATCTTCTCCATGCTTGTGTATTTCTTGAGTGAAAACTCAATCATCGTTTTTCTTTGCACATATCTTTACGAGGGAACAGCAGTCATTGAAAATAGGGTGGCTCTGTATGTTTTAAGGTGTCAAATATCTCTAAACCTATTAAGAACAAGTTGAAAAGCAATGCATATGGTACTGTCCCATATGTAGGAGTGGGTGGGACTCGTAGAAAACTCTGTAGTCCTATTTTACATATATACGTGTGTAAACTACATTGAAAAGAAAATGTGCATCAAGAGTATGCTGATCCTCAAAGTGATGATAGTTTCTATCCCTGCTGAGAATGAAATTGGGGTAAATAGTATGAAAAAAGTATATGTGGCTCTTTATTATACATCTGAATTAAATTGTTACAGTGAGAATGCATTCATGAATCATTGTGTATAATTCTTAAAAAATTTAGAATTATATTGTGTATAATTCTTAAAAAATTAAAACATGCATAGTATATTTTCTGTCTTTGAATATCTAAGCCTTTGTTAAGTCACTGCTGGAATAAAAATTATATAAAAGAAAGCATTTATATAATCAACACCCACTATATGACAGACCTTGGATTGAAGCTGTGAAGGGTAGAAACGATGGCTAGAACTGTCCGTACCCTTGCAATGCTCGTGGTTCTATGTAGGAGCAGATAATTAGACAGATAATTAAGCCTCGCTGGGAAAGGGGCTCTCATTGGGCAGTGTTGCCAAGAACTATGGAAATAAAGTAACGGGAAATTAGGGAAATCATCCGGTGAGGTATTTTGTTGTTGTCGTTAGTTTGTTTTATTTGCGGCATGAAAGGTATGCAGAAATTCTCCAGGTAAAGATGGTGGAAGTGACATCTGGCAAGATAAAACAGGATATACGAGGGCGCAGAAGTATAAAAGGGGCAAGTGTTGATATGGCCAGAGAGAGGGTTCTGGGGAGACGCTGAGTGACGAAGCCATGCTGGGTAGCGTTCCTGTCAGGTTTGCCACATGGGTCTGTAGGAATGGGTGTCTTTCCCCTTTGCTTCAGCAGCAGCCTGCCCAGTGCAGTTGGAGGGCTGGCATGAAGGTGTGCTGGCAGGCGTCCCTCCTTTGAGAATAGCACCCCGTCGGTGTTCATGGCATCATAATCCCTAGGCCATCCCAGCTGTTCTTCCACCCTGTATATTTCTTTATATATAGTTGGCGGCTTTCTTTTTTTCATCACATTAATATTCTCATGTGGCTCTGCCCTAAAAACGCCCCCTGTTGGTTCAGCCTTCCCTCTGCCTCCACGTCACCTTCACTCCTGCAGGCAGCTGACTTCGAGAGCCTTCCGGTGGGTGTCCACATCAGCCTCTGCATGTTTCTGTCTTGGGTGGGCCTCCACCACAAACTGCTCTGACCTAATTCTCTTTCTCTCTGTTCTTCTCTTCTGAAACCGTTGGCCTCAGCCCTGATTTTTCATCTTTCTGTCCCTAGCAGATAGCACAGTGCCTGGCAGTTACTAAGCGCCTACTACGTGCTAAATAAATGAATAAATGAATTTTCACTCCATTTTACGGTGGGTTGTTGATGGTCAGTGTGCATTTTTATGCCTGGTCCATAAAACAGTATATCAGGTGTGCTTGTTGGACAGTGTAATTATGTGGTTATAGGATGATGGAAATCATAATTCACAGAAGAAAGAGTAGTGAAGATGGAGCATTTGGGAGGCACAATATCCTTTGAGAATTCCAAGCAGGTTGGAGGCCATGATATTACCAGAAAGCACGTTTCCTTTGTAAAGTTGAAGATTTCAATAAAATCCATATTGTTAAACAATTTTAATTTTCATACTCATGCTGAGGTTCATATATTTTAATTTTGTAAAAAACAAAACAAAGCCACAAAACCTCCAGCTTAAAAAAATACCTCCATCTTGTATTAGAGTTTTTATATTAAAGACTAGTTGTCATATGAAATAAACCCACCCACCACACCTGAAAGAGCACCACCCATGGTTCCCATCTCCTCTGTCCTGATCTCAAGCTCTCCTCACCCAGCTTTATTCACTGCACTCACCACCATTGGTTGACTTACTTAGTGTCTGTCTCTTACACTAAAACTTGAGCCATGTGCGAGGAGATGCCTTTTCCTTTTTCCTCACCAGTGCACCTCAGAATGCCTTGCATGTAGTGGTTACTTGATCGAATGTTTCCCTAATGGATGATTCTTCTAATTATTCTATAGAAAAAGCTATCTAACCATTTTCCTTCTGCATGATATTAAAAATTCATCATATTTTTCTTCTTTTAGATTTCTGGGAGTTAGCAGGGGCCACTTATTCTGTAGATTTTAAAACCTTTGCATGCACTTGACACAAAATTGTCATCCATAAAAAAAAATTTTATAATTGTTTGCTTGCTTTAAAGCAGCTCTTAAATAATTTGAATTACAATATGCAGAAGCATTTCCCTCCTCTCAATGCTGCCCTTCTGTCCAGTCCATCATCTGGGTGTACACCTGACTTGGTTAAGATAGAAAATGAAAATGGTGGAAGTGCTCCTGAATAGTTAACCATAAGAATCAGAACCCTTTGCAAATAGGAACCGCAAAGCTAATGGGATAAATTATAAATTATTATTTGACACCTTTCCTGTGTAGCAGATTTTTTTAAAGAGCACTATATTAATACTGTAAAAACTAGAGCCATGAACTGAATACACACACACACACACACACACACACACACACACACACACACACACACACAGAGAGCTGGGGACTCAACTACTATTTGCTTTGAACAATGGGGCAAACAGAGCATGAAATTAAGTGTTGGGCACATTAAATCTACAGATTTTAAACTTTTTATATGGTCACTTTTCAATGAGTAATAGTAGCTTGAAAACTAGTTTGACTCCTAAAAGAATTATGGAATAAAATACATTTGATGAGAAGAAATAATATGATTGAAAGGGTAGCTGAGAGAGAGGCTGGAATCGCCCTGCTTGCAGTATGAAGGATTTCTGCTGCTTCATAATCAATAATCCCAAATGACTCTGAAGGGCTCCACTGATGTATAAAAGGTATAGAAAAATAATGTAATGGAGGAACAGAGAATCAGTGGAAAATTAGTTTGGAATCCTCTTCTGGGCTTTTCTTTAAAGGATCATAAAAATGTCCTGCACTCAATTCTCTCCTGTCTGTATATCAAATGTGTAACCCAGATATTTTTATTATTAAAGTAAAGTGCTTTCAAATCAAAGAGGTCAAGAAATGCAGAAGATACCTTTGAACCTCCAGCCTCTTTTTGCACCTGCTGAGAATGCCAAATGGCCAAACATTCAGAATTAGGCCCCAGAATAGAAATGGGAAAATACTGTGCATACAAAGGCAGAGAATGAATGTTTTTTTAATTTTAAAAAACTGTAAATTCAAGGAAAAGATGGAAATGGAATGAAAAATGAAAAGGGGAGCTTATTAAAAAGGAATAAACAGGAGTTAGAAAAAAAAATGGAAACCTGAAAGAGGATTTTCAATGATGATTTGTGGGGCAATGCAGTTTTAGTTTGGCAGGGAAACTATTTGTGCTGTATCATTTAGTGTCACTATTCATTCCCACAGACTCAGGACGATGCTTGTTGAGCAGGACAGTTTTTCTGGTTTTGGATTTGTTCAGCACTTCCGTAGGAAACCAGGTTTCATTTCCACAAATAACATTCAAGAGTCAAGTAGGCATTGCTCAGTGAGAATCCAGATTTCTGTTTATGGCCTCTAGGGATCCTCCCTGGAGAAGGTTGGAAGCCACCCAGACCCAAAAGATAAGACATACGGGAAGAAAGACTGAGCAAATGAAAATGCTTCTCTTGCCTAAGGTGTGTGTGTACTCATCGGGAGCTGTGATTCATGTTCATTTGGGTATCTGTGGCCAGAGAGAATGTGGTCATTTTGTTCTTGAATAGCAAGTGCCAGCTTCATGCCCGGATCATAGAAATGACCAGAATATGTCGGCATGTTTCCTTTCATGTTGTTTTCTGGAAAAGAACCATAATATGGAAGCCATTAAATCCTTTGCATTTTTGCCATCCGATGGGTCTGGGTAAATTATGCCACTGGAAAATAACTAATGTGCTTTGTTATATACGTGTTGGTGATTATGTCTAAAAATATGTTTTAACCCTGATTTCCACCTGACCAGCACTTCTTCAATAACAAGTATATTGGGAGCAGTAGGAGTAACAACGGTAGCAGCAGCTGAAGTAATAATAGAATAACAGTAGAAAAGACTACTGTTTATTGATTATCATTAGTGCTAAGGGCTGAATGACATGTTTGTGCTTATTTTCTAATCAAATCATCATAGAAAACTTATGAGATAATATATTATCTCCCTTTCCCTCATGGAGAAGCAGACACTTAGAGAACTCAAGTCATCTGCTTAAAATTCAAGACTAGTCAGTAGAAAAATCAAGATGCAAACCTAGATCCCTGGAATTCCATTTTAGCAAAGTTAGGATGGGTGCCCATTTGCAATGTCATGGAGTCTCCCCTATTTAATGTCTTGGTTTGTCATGCTTGTATTTGTGGGTACAAAGTTATTCAGTTTCCCACGTGTAATATATTAGGCATTGAATAAGTACCCAGTAAATATATTTGAATGAATAAGAAGGGAAGAACCCTCACTCTTCAAATTCAAATGCACAGTACCACTCCTGGGCTTTGCAGGTCGCTTCATTGCTTCCATTTGTCTTATCACAAAGCCTTGTTCTACTATCCCACTGGGACAGGAAAGGACACAGGAGGATTTCTGGTTTCTGGACGAGTATAGAGAAGCTTGGAAGTTGCCCCTCTGTCTTAACAAGTAAAAAGTGGACAAACTGAAAAATCAGTATCTCTTAGATTTATTATAGAAGTGGGGTGTCAGAGAAAATTGCTATCTCCCAAACTGGAAAGACCGACAGGTGAATGTAGAGAATTACAACTTACTAGAGCAGAAACCTCCATGGGATCAGTGCCAGGGTGGGAAAACATGAACTGTAAGATGAATTGTTGGAGGCTCAGTGTGCATAACTCTGAGAGAGAAACTCCAGGAGGATCCAGTCATTGGGGGATATTATACTTTTGTGAATTTTACCTTCTAGAGCTCTACAGGGTTCTCACAGTGAATATCAGTGACTGAGCATTTCTCCAAATCCCCTTGTGCATTTGGCAGAGAAGAGGGAAAACGATCCATTTTGAAATACAAGAGAGTATTCTGTTTTCAATAAGTCCTGCCCTTATGAAAAACTATTTAACCAGAGCCTAACTGACCTGGGAGAAAAAATACCCAACCCATTCAAGCTATCCTGTTCTACCTAAAGGAGCTGGGGGCGGGGGGGATGGGGGCGGGCAGGAGGGGACCTGAGAAATCTGTATGAAGCTCATAGTGCAGAGGCATAGGCTTACTGCAATACTGAGCTCTAATCAGGGAACTCTAGAAATCTTTATCTCCCCAGCACACCCTACCACCATATTACTAAAGGCCTATTTATAGCAGTTACTTTTGCCTGGTACATCATGTTTGGCTATCAAGAAAAAAGCTGTAAGACCTACTAAAGATTGAAACCATCAGAATCAGACTCAAGTAGGGAAGGAATGTTGGAATTATCAGAAATTTAAAATGATATGATTGATATGCTGAGAGTTTTAATGCATATACAACATGCAATAACAGATGGGCAATATAAGTAGATAGATGAGAAGTCTAAGAATCAAAAAGAAATGCAAGATATAAAAACATTCCAATAAAGATGAAGAATGCCTTTGATGAACTTATTAGAGTAGACAGAGCTGAGGAAAAATTCTCTGTGTTTGAGGCTATGCCAATAGAAATCTCCAAAAGTGAAAAGCAAACAGAAAGAATAAAAGAAAGAAAACATCCAGGTGGGGCTCTTGGGTAGCCCAGTTGTTAAGCATCTGCCTTCAGCTCAGGTCACAATTCCAGGGCCCTGGGATCAAGCCCCATGTCAGGCTCCTTGCTCAGCAGGGAGCCTGCTTCTCCCTCTCCTTCTGCCTCACCCCCTGCTTGTGTTCCCTCTCTTGCTGTCTCTCTGTCAAATAAATAAATTAAATCTTTAAAAGAGAAAAAGAGAGAGAGAGGGAGGGAGGGAGGGAGGAAGGAAGGAAGGAAGGAAAGAAGGAAGGAAATATCCAGGAACTATGGGACAACTACAAAAGATGGAACATATGTGTAATACCAGAAGAAGAAAGAAGAAAAAAATAGGAAGAAATATTTGAATCAATGATGACTGAGCATTTCTCCAAATTAATGTCAGATACCAAACCACAGATCTAGGAATTTCAGGGAACACTAAGCAAGATAAATGTCAAATACATATATTCTTGCATATATCATATTCAAACTATAGAAAATCAAAGATAAAATCCTGAGAAAAGCCTCAGGGAAAAAAAATCTTACCTGTAGAGGAACACATATAAGAATTACACTGACTTCTCAGAAATCATGCAAGCAAGAGTGTGGAATGAAATATTTAGAACATTGAGTGGGGGAAAAAGTCACTGATCTAGAACTCTATACCCTGCAGAATTATCCTTCAAATGTGAACAAAAGAGGCACCTGGGTGGTTCAGTCATTAAGTGTCTGCCTTCAGCTCAGGTCATGATCCCAGAGTCCCAGGATGGAGCCTTGCATTAGGCTCCCTGCTCAGCGGGAAGCCTGCTTCTCCCTCTCTTACTTCCCCTGCTTGTGTTCCCTTTCTAGCTGTGTTTCTGTCAAATAAATAAAATCTTAAAAAAAAAAAGTGAACAAGAAATAAAGACATTCTTAGACAAACAAAAACTGAGGGGATTTATTGCCAGTAGGCCTGTCTTATAGGAAATGTTCAAAGAAGTTCCTCGGCAGAAAAATGACATAGAGCAGAAACTCAGATCTACACAAAGGACGAGTTTCAGGAAAGGAATAAATGAAGGTAAAAGAAAAACATTTTTCTTACTCTTAATTGAACTAGCAAATTTGTCAAAATAATAATAGCCACAATGTGTTTGAAAATTAGGCATATTCATGTATATGCTTATGTATAAGTGAAATGAAAGATACAAGAGAGAGGAGACAAGAATTTTTTTGTTAAGATAAGGTACTTATATTCCCTCTGAGCCAGGGTAGTGTTATTTGAAAGTGAACTTGGGTTAGTTATAATATATATTGCAAACTCAACCAGTAAAAAATATTTTTTTAAAAAAAGAAGTATAGGGGGGCGCCTGGGTGGCTCAGTTGGTTAAGCAACTGCCTTCGGCTCAGGTCATGATCCCGGAGACCCGGGATCGAGTCCCACATCGGGCTCCCTGCTCGGCGGGAAGCCTGCTTCTCCCTCTCTCACTCCCCCTGCTTGTGTTCCCTCTCTCAGCTGTGTTTCTCTCTGTCAAATAAATAAATAAATCTTAAAAACAAACAAACAAAAAAAAGTATAGGGCACAGTATAGCCACACAGGCTCAGTTGTTAAGCATCTGCCTTTGGCTGAGGTCATGATCTCAGGGTCTTGGGATCTAGCCCCACATCAAGCTCCCTACTAAGCAGGAAGCCTGCTTGTCCATCTCTAGCTCCCACTACTTGTGTTCCCTCCCACTCTGCCAAATAAATAAATAAAATCTTAAAAAAAAAAAAGTATAGCTGTTGGGCTAATAAAGGTGAGAAGAGGAAATCATGTAAAATGCTCAGTTAAAACCAAAGAAGACAGAAGAAATGTAAATCAAACAGAAACAAAGAACAGGGGCAAAAAATAAAAAACAAATAGTTTTGTAACAAATATGGTAAAAATCCAGCTATGCTAATAATCACTTTGGATGTCAGTAGTCTAAATGCGTCAATTAAAATACAGATTCTCAGCATGGATCAATAAACAAGACCCTGATATTTATTGTTTACAAGAAAATCCACATTATATTTAAAGACCCATAGATTAAAAGTAAATAGTGAAGGATAAATCATGCTGACACTGGTCAAAAGAAAACAAGAGTAGCTGTGTTAATTTCAGAGCAGTTTTTAAAGGGAACCGGGAAAAGAGGAACATTATATAACAGAAAAAGAGTCAATGTTCTAAGAAAACATAATAATCCTTAATATGTGTGCATGTAAGAGCAGAGTATCAGAACATGTGAGGAAAAACTGATAGAATCACAAAGAGAAAAAGATGAATCCTCTATTAGAGTTGGAGACTTCAATACCTGTCTACAGAAATGGGCAGATCCAGCAGGCAGAAAATCAGTAAGGATGGAGTTGAACTCAACAATGCTATCAATTAACTGGATATAATGAGCATCTATAGATACTGCATCAAGAACAGTCTGGGTGGCTCAGTTGGTTAGGCGACTGCCTTTGGCTCAGGTCATGATCCCGGAGACCCGGGATCAAGCCCCACATCGGGCTCCCTGCTTGGCAGGAAGCCTGCTTCTCCCTTTCTCACTCCCTCTGCTTGTGTTCCCTCTCTAGCTGTGCTTCTCACTGTCAAATAAATAAAATCTTAAAAAAAAAAAAAACAGCAGAACACACACTCTTCTCAAGCTCACAAGGAACATTCACCAAGACATACCACATTTCAGTTTATAATGTATACTTTAAGAAAACTAGAAGAACAGACATCATACAGTGCCTACTCTTAGACCACCACAGAGTTAAACTATTGGGATTAAATTTAAACTTAATTAGAATTAACATCAGGAAAATCACAAAATATTTGGACATTAAATGACATACTTCTAAAGAACTCATGGATCAAATAAGAAATCTTAAACTGTGGGGCGCCTGGGTGGCTCAGTTGGTTAAGCTACTGCCTTCGGCTCAGGTCATGATCCCAGAGACCCCAGATCGAGTCCCTCGGCGGGAAGCCTGCTTCTCCCTCTCTCACTCCCCCTGCTTGTGTACCCTCTCTGGCTGTGTTTCTCTCTGTCAAATAAATAAAATCTTAGAATAAAAAAGTCATAAACTTAATGTTTTGGACTAAATGAAAGTGAAAATAAAAATTTATCAAAATTTGTAGTAGGAAATGAAAATAGTTTTTAGAGGAAAAATGATAATGTTGAATGTGCACATATTAGAAAATAAGATCTAAAGGCAGTCATCTAAAGTACCACCTTAGAAAACTAGGAAAAGAAGAGCAAATTATTTGCAAAGAAATAATAAAAATTAGAGAACAATCAATGAAATTGAAAACAGGAAGTCAGTAGAGAAAATCAGGAACACCAAATACTGGTTCATTTAAAAGATCAATGAAGTCAATAATCCCCTAACTAGGCTATGAAAAAAAAAGTCAGATTATTAAAATCAGAAATGAAATAGAGACATGGCTACCAAACCCTTAGACATTAATAGGATAGTAAAGGATTACTATGAATAACTATGCCCATAAATTTGATAACATAGATGAAATGGACTAATTTCTTGGAAGACAATCTACCAAAACTCAAAACTCATACAATAATAGGTAGTCTGAGTAGGTTTTCATCTACTTAAAAATTGAGTCATTGATGACTTCAAACAAACAAACAAACAAAAATCAGATCCAGAGGGTTTCACTCTGAATTCTAGCAAACATTTAAGAAAGAAATTATGCTAGTTCTCTACAATTTCTTTCAGAGGATAAAAGCTGAAGGAGTACTTCTTAACTTATTCTATGAGGCAAGGATTACCATAATAACAAAACACATAGACATTACAAAGAAAACTAGACTGATATCACCTCACAAACATAGGTACAAAAAGCCTCAACAGAGTATTAAATCCAACAATGTATAAAAAGAATTACATACCATGGCCAAATGGGATTTATCTCATGTATACAGGCTGGTTCAACGTTTGAAAACCAACGACTATAATCCACATCACAGACTAAAGAAGAGAAAAATCACATGATCATATCAATAAATGTAGAAAAAGCATTTTACAAAATCCAACATCCATTTATGATAAAACCTCTCCATAAACTTTAAAAGAGGCGGCGCCTGGGTGGCTCAGTTGGTTAAGCCACTGCCTTCGGCTCAGGTCATGATCCCGGAGACCCGGGATCGAGCCCCACATCGGACTTCCTGCTCGGCGGGAAGCCTGCTTCTCCCTCTCTCACCCCCCCTGCTTGTGTTCCCTCTCTGGCTGTGTTTCTCTCTGTCAAATAAATAAAATCTTAAAAAAAAAAAAAAAAAAAAAAAAAAAA